>OMNM01024877.1:30260-51315 GCA_900302745.1 Parablennius parvicornis | reverse complement strand
GTCAACCATCCTTGAGGCTCTTGGAGAGGTGACAATCGCCAACTTCAGCCAAGCACAACTGGAGGACAACACTTTTGTCAGCAGGTGGTTCCAAATGAACCTCCATCCGTTCCTGACCTCTCCATCCACAAACTTCCTCTTCTGTCTTAGCTCCAGAAACTTCAGCTGTTCATCGTACCCCATTGTGTAAGGCCATTGTTATGGATGGCTCCAGTGTCAACCAAACAACAGAAACAATTGTCATTCTTATGGATTTTAAGATTTTTTAATTCTTGGCTCTCCAATTTTAGCATTCAGGCATTCATCAGCCAAATTGCATCCATGGACACAGAAGAACAAGAACTGGTTGTCAGTCACTTCATCATACCATTCCTTTCGAGAAATGACTCATCAGGTGAACAAAGTCACTCAGGTTCAATGTGGAAAAATCCCTATATGATCAATTACTGACATTCTGATGACATGTTTTTTTTTTTTCTCTCTCTTCATCTTGCAGACCCCGGCTGTGTCTCGGCGAGCACAGGCAGTCAACAGTGGCTCCAGACAAACTTTGGCAACTTCTCTGAATTTGGAGAGCTGCAGGATTTCCAAACCCTCAACCCAAACTTCACCAGTGTAAGTGGCAACTGCGGTCGTGGCTTATCAGTGAAACTCCATTCTTTTGCCTGTGTTTTTTTTTTGTGACAACTGCTCTCAGACTTTATATCGATTCCCTTTTGTAGCTGGAAGTCCTGCAACTCCTCACGCCTTCTCAGGTGGCAGATGTCGTCCTCAACTCAGCGGACCCCAACGATACAGCAATAATTGATGCTGTCTTTGACCGGCTGGAAGATGGCAACGCTCTGGAAAATGTGGAATTATTCTGCACAAGTGTGACAGAGAGTGACCTGGTAGGCTACTATTACAATTGGACAGGAATTGCAATCCTACACTTATTAATAGGTTTCGCTTCACTCCCACACTTATCTCACTATTTCAATCATTTGCAGGGGATTCTGTGATAACATCAAATGCTTTCACTCAAATATCATGCATGGTAAATTTGCAGCATGGAAAACATTTGGTTTTGTGTGTTACCAGGCCCAAGAATTTTCACCTTCAGTGAGAGACAGAGTAATGAACAGGACGTTCGACATCATCGGCCCCAGCTTGCCGAGCTTCAACGAAAGCCGCCTAATGCTTTGGTTCGGTGTGTTGTTGGTGCCATTCCTTCCAAGTTTCACACCAGACATGCTCAGAAATACAACCACAGGCATGAACTGCACTAACTACCAAGTTGTGTGAGTAACTTTTAATGGATGAATCACGCTTTTGTCAGAGCAAATTGAAATAGATGTATTCTTGATTGAGAAGCAATGTTTTCTTCCAAACACTGTAGTACCGGTGCAATAAGTGGTGCTGCCAGCCAGACGTCCTTGATGAGGCAAGAAGAAATCTTCGAGGTCCTGTTGGCCTACCTCAACAATGCTACCAATGTCATCAACACGCCAGGTAGTGTTACCATTTCAAACAATAGCACCATACGTTGCTTGAGTGGATAGGTCACTGACAGGACAACTGTGCCACTCATGTTCCGTCCGTCCATCTTCCATACCGCTTATCCCGTGCCGCGTGGCACTTCAGCCAAGACACGAGAGGACACACCCTTCTCCAGTCTATCACAGGGCAAACATACAGAGACAGACAGGCACACACACTCATATTCAGCAATTGACCTCACGTGGATTTCCGGAGGAGACTTGAGTACCTGGAGGAAACCCATGCACACTCAGGAAGAACATATATAGTCTGCACACGGAGGCGTCTGGCAGTATTTGAACCCACAACCTTCTTGCTGCGAGGCGAGAATGCTGACAACTGCACCATTGTGCTCCTGTGCAAATTATGGAACGACCCTTGTAAAAATTGCGTGTCCTTAAATATCATCTTGTTGCCTCAGATTGCAGGATGGGAATCGCCAATGACGCCGAGTGGCTTGATGCAAACTTGGGTCCATTTTCAATATTTGCATCCTACTCTGAACTCCAAGTCTTCAACCTAACTGATGTAAGTCTTTGAAGCATTTTAGCTCTTTTATCTATCACGTTACTCCTCAATTTTAGACATGTTACCTCTAACAGAATAACATTTTTTTCCACCCATACATCTTTACTTCAGGTTGTCATCTTGGACTCACTGTCTCCAGCTCAAAAAGCAGAATTACTGCTTGATTCAAACAACTTGCTCAATGAAACACTTGTGAATATTGCATTTACAACATTGACAACACAAGACGACCTGGCCTCATTCTTTTCCAAATTTGTTGGCGATGCTGCAGAGGTGGGACTTTTATTTTTCTTCATGTTATTGTTTCATTAAATGTTCCTAATGCATTCACAAATGTTTATAAACTTGCTTGGTTTTTCTGAATTAATATTACCTGAACTCAACAATGAACTTGTACTTGCAATTTTACCATGTTAACCCCATCCCATAAATATATATTGTGAGGCCTAAAGAATATTAGCCCCTCTGTACTTCTTTTTTTTTTGTCATCATCCCAGGAAATTTCTAAATGTTTTACACAATCTCTAAATGTTTTTCTTTTTTGTTTCTTTCCTTTTTGTTTTGTTTTCTTTAGCAAAATGTAACATCAATTACCCCCAGAGTACGTGACACCATCCTCAATTTGACACTGACGGAGCTCAGCCCAGGATTTGCCACATTTGATGCAGATGGCTTCAAGTTATGGTTCCAGGATTACCTCCCCCTGTTTCTCCCAAGCACCAACTCAAATACACTTGAAATCCTTCCTAGAAATATCACCTGTGACTCCTATCAAGAGATGTGAGTAAAACCTCTTTTTTCTCCATGTGCAGGTTACCATTTATGTTAATGGTTGTGTTACAATTAATTCATTTACATATATCATTTCAGTGTCAAAGGCTTCAACAATGTTTTCACTCAGCTCTCTGAGAGCCAAACTCAGCAGATTTTTGAGTTCACTAAAGATTATCTGAGCAGACAATCCCCTTCAGGTTTGTTGTAATTGTCATGTTATGTCATTGTTATGAAAATGATTCAAAAAATAATAATTTTTTGTGATCATTTGTTGATCAACCTAAAAATGGTATATTTCTATTCATAGGTCTCTCCTGTGTTGAATCAATAAACGACGACAGACGTTGGCTTGAAGAAAACTTTGGTCAATTCCGTGTTCATGCGTCTTTCACGGACTTTGTGACCTTGAATACAAACTTCAGTGGAGTAAGCCACTAAGTTGTTTCACATATTAATAATTTAACCATAAACTGTTTATTTGATGTATCTTCACATGATCAAAATACAAAAACAGATAGCAAGTCCCTTTGCATTTTACTGTAATATGTAAATTTCAGCAAAAAACCAAATGATACGAAATAGTAAAGTTTGCTGCTTGTTGCTTGTAGGTGGAGGTTGCAGATCTACTTACTTTCAATCAGTTGACCCAACTGGCAGCGACGCCCTCACAGCTGGACGGGATGCAAGATGTGAAAACAATCATGGCCTTCATCGACCCGGTTGACTTTGATGATTTCTTTGATGCAACCTCACCTGCCATCGAGGTAAACTTGTACACATCTGACTTGTAATATTTGTTCAGTTCAACATCATTGCCTCTTTTTCCACATAAAACCAAAAAATTAACTGCCCACATATTGACTATGATATGATATCATACTAACTTTTGATTTTGACATATTTAACTCCTACAGCTAAATGGATCCAGCAAAGTGAAGTTTCAGTGATTATAAAAGTTCCTCTTATAATGCATTAGCACATTATAATGCATAGCTTTTGTATGTGATCCAGATGATTTTGTTGAAGAAGCACTGATAAATTTAAAAGCGTGAACAGCACAAACTGAACACTAAATTTCTTCATCGGAATTGTTGATCCCCTCACACATAATTACTTTACATGCAGGTATATTAACAACATGTTTAAGATTCATGTATATTATCCAAATAGAAAAAAACTCTGTTGGGCATCTATTATGAATTTTATCCCCCTAAAAATACACTTTCTGAACAACAAGGGAGTAAAAATCAGACTTCAGGCAGCTGGAGCCTCATAAAATCCAGCTGCAACATTAACTCACTGCAGTAACCTAATGACACGTGTAAATAAATGTTCAACATACCTGTTTTTGAGCAATTGCTTGCCATGAGTAGATTATTCAGCCTAACAGAAGTAAAAAAAAAAAAAAAAATCAAAACAGTGCAGCAGTCCCACACAAAAGAGCCACACGAATACTAACACTTAGCACTGAGCACTTAGCATTTAGCCAAACTGCTTTCAAACTCACTTTAAAACTATATAGGAGACCAAAACCTAAGTGGCTCATTTATTTGGATAATGTTGAGCATAAGTCAGCAAACGAAACATTGGAAACAGCAATACAATTTGAGATTGTAATTTTATGTTTGAGGGTAACTATGTGCCTCCAAGCAACAATGGTAGGACATAAACACTTTCTGCCAGCAGGGGGAGCAAATCACCTAAGACAGTGCTCCTCAACATATGGAAAGATGATATGTGTTTCAATATATGTTTTAATAGTTTTACTGTGAAATGTTTTTAAAAAAAAATTTAAAAAAATCAAAATCCCTGCTGGGAAAATGTATTGTAAGACGCTTATATATTTATTATGCTACAGTTGTGACACTAATGTTTTTTGAGTCATGTTTCATTTTTTCAAAACATCTCCATTAAACCCACAACAAATTCAGTCATATATTTGCATTTGATTAGATTATTCATAGGGTTACCCTCCAATGAATTCTTGTATTGTGGCAAACTGCCTTTTTTAATATGGTGGTGACGCTGATGGACAAATCCCAGCGTTATGTAGCGTTAATGTATGTATGTTCATGCCTGCGCCTGCAGACCTGCAACAGTAAATGCTTTTAGAGTAGTCTGAAGCTTGGCCTTTCTCTCTGTAGCCACTGCAGATTATTTCAGTATATGATTGTATAGATGCATTAAACATAATTAATGCAAATGGTAATATCATGAAATGAAGCATCACATTAAATTTGATCTTGAGTGTTGAGGATCTGGGTTTGAATACTAGTTGCAGTGAAACCTGTAAGATAGAGCAGCCAAAGAGACACTTCTTATATGAAGGCTTCATGTGAAAGAAAATAGTTGAATGTATTTTAGAAAATGAAACCGATTACATCTTATAGATCAAGTACAATTTGAAAACAGCAAAAGAACAAAGATCTATTTATCTTTTCGAATGCACTTAGAAAACATTACTAACTATATTAATCCCCTCCAGGTCCAATCGGTCAACTACACACAGGAAGTGAAATCTGCCTTCCTTCAAGAAGTTTTCGACAGAGGCAATCTATCCTCCCCAGCTGTCAGTGATCAAGAGTTTCTGCTGTGGCTCCGGGTTCGACTGAGGCCTCTCCTGGTCGACCTCTCGCCCATGCTGGTGACACCTTTGTTCAACATCGGCTCCAACAGGAGTTGTAACAACAGCCAAGAGATGTAGGAACAACACCTGATAAAGTTCACAAGATGGAAATTGTTGTATATTATTAGTTTTGTGTGAAACAAATGTAATTACCTTTTTCTTCCAAATTTAGCATTGCAGTGCTGGACACACTACGCATGACACTCGGCAACGACACCCAGAGGGAAGTCAACAGAAACATTCAACTCTCCCTCCGAGGTTTGTAGAGGACATTTAAAATGCCTGGAGATGTCACGACAAAGCTTTTTTTCTTTGATTGTTTTTGTCTTAACAGCAATTCAGGAGCAGCTTTACCTCAGATGTGTGTTTAACCAATGTCTTTCTGAAAATAAAAGGTCCTGTTCCACTGAGATGTTATAGTGGTGGAAGTTTCTACATCTTCCTGAGAGAAACCTTTCTCAGTTTTGGCTTTCCGGATGCATCCATGTTTGTGCCTCTTCTGCCACCAACACGTGAATCAGAGGTAAAAATTAAGACTAAATTAAAGAAAATAATGCTTGAACTAATCAAATGGGATAAAAGCTTCCATGCAAACATAGAATAATGTTTGTTTTGTTTTTTTCCCAGCTGCTAAACACCATCAGCACCTCAGAGCTTGGTCAATTCTTACGACTTCCTAATGTGGTTGGCAACACTTCTGACCTTTGTCCCATCATCGACAACTACAACAACACAATTGATTTCCTGGAAACGGTGCGTGTGAATATCACCACTAAACATAGACCATCATTATCTTTACCTGCTTTATTCATTAAATGTGATATGTGTGTCATCAGGAGGACGTTCCAGATGACGTGAGGATGGCGATCCTTCCCTGTGTGTGGCCTGTGGCTCTGAGCAGCAACAACAGGCTCGAGGCTTGTGCCTGGTTGGACGTACGGTTGAATGATTACCTACCATTCCTCACAAAGACCCTCATCAGCTCCACACAAGTGCAGAATGCCTCATGCTTCGCCTTCCAGAAGTTGTAAGTCTCTACTGTTTTAACATCCAAAGAATCAGTGGATAGATTCTTTGCATAAATGCTAACCTCGATGTGTTCACTTCCAATAGTGTGTCGGTGTTGGGAAATAACTTCACATACAACGCCACTGATTTTGGAAGAAGCGATGTCTACGCCACAATAAGGACCTACTTAGGAGGAGGTAAGTAACATAATGAAGCAGATGTTATCATATATATTATTTTGATTAACATATGAACGTGGTCTACAGTATACTTTTTTGTGGGAATTTGATCCAACCATGGCTGATACTTAAAGAACCTGCTTTTTTCTTCATTTAGTAGAACTATGCAATATTTGAAATATCCTCATATATGCCAGTTGCACACCTGAAACAGTCCACCTTGATATTTGAGGACAACATAAGAATTTTACCATGAATCTTACTTTCTGGCATGTATAAAATATTTCACAATGAATATATACACATTTGATTTCTGCAAACTTTAGCAGGAATTAACTTCCATTCTGATTGGTCTGAGAGCTTTAGATTCTTGCACATCCCCTTTAGAACAGTTAATGCCAGATGAGATCCCTCACCAAAACTACGAATTAGCTTTAAATTAAAAGAACATGAATTTTCATATCAAGCTCAATTTCCTTGTTTTTGTGACTTCACTGACTCAAATCTTCCCTGAAACAAAGAGACTCAGTGATTTTTATGTTCTGGATTTCTTCAGGTTCCCAAGGCTCTCAAGCCAGATGCTTTGATGCCACCAATCCTGAACTAAACTCAACTGCCTGGTTTGTCACTAACATCGGCAACTTTGTAACGTTTGTTACCACGGAGGACCTCGCCAGCTTTGTGCCCCCCACTCAGGTGAGTACTCACATCATATCTGTACAATCTCAAAGATAAACATTATGGCCAATGTCAATATTCTGAATGTTTTAAATGTAAGTATCTACTATGTTTGATCATTTGTGAATTTTTGTCTACTTCTTTTTTATTCCAAAGATTCAAGCTTTCTTGGAGAATCCAGCCAACCTGGAACTCTTCAACAGCACAGCGATCCCTCAGAGTGTAATAGATTACTACGTGGCACAGCTGTTTGAGTCAAACCCAAGCTTCAGCATTCTAAAGTGAGCATCCACAGGGTGAAAATGATAAATCAGAAGTAATAAAGAAGTGTTTGCCTATTAGATTGAATCGAATGTCGCTTTGTTTTCCACCCAGTCTTCCAGGGCTTCTTCTGTGCTCCTCTGAGATCCCAAGTTCAGCCTTTACTCCTTTGAGTGAAGCTGACACCAGGCGCATCTTGGACATGCTGAACAACTTCTGTAATGGAACAAGTGACCCCGAGGTACCAGACCTGAACTTCTTTAACACCAAAAATAAACTTGACACCATCTGAGGCCTAATTACTTCTATATAACTTTTTAAAAGTTTTACCATAAAAAAAATAAAGTACAAAGTACAATAAACAAAGTACAGTATATAAACTATTTTATAACTAATAAGTCAAAATGTAATTGTTCGATTTTATTACATTTAAGGTTCACTTGAGAGGGATGATTCAACATTTTCTTTATGACATTTCCAAACACAACTGTCCTCATGCAATTCATTCATCTATCCATCTACTCAATAGGTATCTGCTGCTCTGGCTTCCAACATCAGAACTGTTGGTGCAGATACATTTGAAGCACTTGGCAGTGCCAGTTCAGGCTTAACCAGCAGCCAGCTTGCTACAGTTTCACCGGATGTGGCCGTTTCCGCTCTGTCCTCGCTGGGAACAGTCAACTGGAACCCGGAGCAGGCCGGCATACTTGTGCAGACCATCACTCAACCAGACTCAGGTTTTGAGGTGAGTCCATATCAGGGATTTAAATGTATTTATTGGATTCAGTAAGATTCGACCAGCAACCAGAGGCAAAAGTTTGATTGTAGTCTGTTTAAAAAAGAAACATCACAAGTTGAGTGGAAAATTTCTACTGATTACTGTTTGTAAAGCAACTTTGTGGTGAGTGTAAAGCATCGATTATAAATTCATAGGTTTTCATATCGTCATTGATTGTAGAATTCACTTGTTTTAATAATTATAGACTAACTCTGAGAACTTTGCCACTTGGGTTTAATGAATGCAAATGTGTTCAAACAGCTCAACAGTGCATCTGCCTTGGTTTCCCTTGGGACGGTCGTAGTTGGAGTTCCTGCACAGTTGATCACAAACATCCCACCTGCTGAGCTGCTGAGCATCTCCAGTAACCCCGCGTTTGTTTCCAATATACTGAGCGCCTCACCAGTTGTACAACAGGTCTACGTCAGTCAGGTAAAATAAAATTTCATCAGCTCCTACCGTAACATAAAGTTCCATCAACCTTGTATAATTACTTTATGACATGACCAGTGCAAAGAAGCGTGTCAATATCTGACAAGCACTGAGAGTACTCACTACAAAGACAAATGCAGCTGTGTAATTAACTTTTCAATATATATTTCGTACCAAATAGGTCATTGCTGCAGACCCAGATCCAACTAACGCGGTGTCAAATGTCCCTGATGCTGCAGCAACTGAGATCCCTGCATCCCTGCTGGGATCTCTTCCAAGTGATGTCAACATCAACTTGCTAAACCAAAAAGCATGGACATCAGATCAGGTCAGTATGTGGTTTTTGATCCTGAGTTGTTGAAATCTAGTGCTTTATATTCCAGTTCAAGCTTCAGAAGTGAACGTTGGTGGTAAGAATCTTTGTAAATTCAAATTAAATCTTTGTCCCTTTAGGCGGCAATTTTGTTTCCAGCACTGGGTCGCACGGAGTTTGACACAGAGCTGTAAGTCAACCAGTGCTTCAGCTTTTTGTTTGTTTGTTGGTTGGTTGGTTGATTGGTTTGCAAAGAGAATTAATGCCCGTGGGTTTCTTTCCTCCTCCAAAGGCTTTCCACCTCCTTGTTGAGTGGCTTCTCATGCACCACATCTCAGAGTATGACGATAGAAATGATCAGGAAGCTGGTCCGAGCTGCTCGGCCTAGGAAAAACAGAAAGAGCATAGTGTTCCAGGAGCCACAGGTAAACTATGCAGCAGAAGTATTTTTTATCATATCAAAAAACTAAAAAAAAGCCTCTATAACTGAATATATATGCAATTGTGAAAAAAGAAGTAGAAAAGCAAAAAATCCATTTTATTTTTTTCTCCAGCTGACTTGCATGTACAACCTGCTCAATGGAAACCTCTCTCAGGAATTCACAACTTTTCCTTCAGATATGCTTCTCTACTTCAAGTAAGTCTGTCTCCGAGCAGTTTATCTTACTTTTGTGTCTGTCCATGAACTAATTTTCCCTCTCTATATTTTAACTCATTTTAGCAACGATGACATCAAGACAGAAAACTGCAGGTCCTACTTTGCTGCTCTGGGTGCTGCAGACTTCTCCGTGGCCTCCCCAGTTTTGAACAGGCCTTCTACACTCTTCAGCGAAGCCAGACGCTGCTTGGTAAGGACCACTAAAATCAAGTGTTGCCACCAAGACGATATTTCGGCTCACAGCACACAGTGGTACACACCAAACGAAATGTAGATGGACGTACAAATTGTCATAAATCAGTAACAGAAATTTTTTATGTTTGTGTTATTTGCTTCAATGTCAAAGAAAATGTTTTCACTCTGATAACATGTTTCTAACCTCTAGAGTATCAGTGGCACAAATCTGAGAAGAGAACAGGTGGAGGGTCTGGGAAGCATGGCCTGTACTCTGGACGGCTCCATCATCAGGAGCGCAGATCCTGTCATCCTGGAAAATCTCAAAGTCTGCAGAGACTTCTCTGACAGCCAAGTGGACGCCATGGAAGCCCTGCTGCTCTCCGGGGACACACAATTCGGGTACATAAAGTGCATCAAGACATTTATCTGGCACAAGATTGGAATTATTATACATGTGGATTGTTGGCAGTTACCAACAGTTCTTTAAAATCCCAACACAAGCAAGACAATGACAGTTTTAAAAACAATTCATAGAGTCATGATTCTGACAAGATGATGAAGTTGATGCCAAATTACAAGTTCATAATGTTTTTTTCCTCAAAGAGAGTTTGGTTTTGTAAAGAATGGCATAAAAGCACAAGTTTCTTTATTGGGTGATGAAAAAAATAAACCCCAAGAAATGTTACTGACCAATCTTAGTTTCCTTATCTTCTGCTGATCACACTAAAAAAAAGGCAAAAAAGGGGAAATACTGTGCAATCACAGCTACCTTTTGTTAAACATGTTTTAAGTTAAATTTGTAAAGTGAAAGAAAAAATATATTGATTTTATATATATTGATTATATATTGAATATATGTATATGTTATATTTATTAATACATGTAAACAGTCCTAAAGCAGTTTACACCCAATATACTTATGTAAGCTACTTTGTTCATTTTCCACCCCATCAAAATGTTACAAGGTTTTAATATATAAAACTTTGTTTATTTTCAGGAGTGTCTCATCTTGGAACCAACAAACACTGAACAACCTCGGGATCCTTCCTCTCTACTTAACGAGCAACTTCTGGGGCGTGTTCCCATTTGTATGTTTCTGTCTTTACTCACATTTTGTTTTTTCATATTGACTTTACTGGGATTAATTTGAAAAACCTTTTTTTTTTTTTTTTTTTTTCCTGCCATGCTAATTTGTGTTATCTTTTTTTATTTTGCAGAGAACAAAGAGAAGGTTCCTTAAGACCTTTATGCCCGAGCTAAGACGAAATGGCACAAGAAAAAGGGATTTGAGGAGGCTGTTTTCAGCGGTCTCCAGTGCACGAGCAGCACGAGGAGCAGGTGAATGAGCTCAATACGTTTAACAAAAGAAGCATTTGAAGCCTGTCTGAAGCTTCAATTAAAAACAACGGCTCCTATGGCTGAAAGTCTCAAATGGAAAAGCTCAATTGTTATACTATGGAGTAACCTTGCTCAGCATGGTATTGAGTTAAAGCAGCACATTTGCAAACTTTACAACAAACTTAACTCACCATTACCTTTCTCTCACTACCTCATGAATTGTCGCTTTAGGCTGCACCGTGGGCAACATCACACAGGTCACAGTCAGCGACCCCTCCTTCCCCTTTGGCTATGACGCGACACAATTTGACCTCTGCTTGGACGTCCCGATTCTGAGAGACAATCTCTACTGCATCTGTGAGAGAGTGGACGATAATAACTTCCAGGAAATCATTCTACAGAAGCTCAACCAGGTAAGTTTTGGAGAATCTTGAATTTTAAAGACCCACTGTTTTTACCCTGATATTCAGGTAGTTTGACCTATATCCTCTACTTGTTCAGGCGTTCCCATCAAGTGTTCCAGACCAGCAGGTCCGGTTGCTTCAGTCAGTTTCTCGTGCGGCTTCGCTTGACGACATCTCGAAGTGGAACGTCACCACAACTGATACCCTGTCAGCTCTAATGAATCCTGCCGATGGATCATGGGAGCCAGCAAAGGTAAAGCAAGGATTCTAAACACTTTGCCTTTTTTTTTCGAAATATTCACATTTTAACATATATATTTCCTTAATGCTATTTAGAGCAAAGCAATCATCACCAAACACTTGAACACTCCCGGGAATTCGCTGGGCACCAATGAGCTGAACGCTATCGGCTCCAACCTCTGCTCATTAGATGCCACGACTCTGAAGACAATCACTCTGGACAGCATGAGGTTGGTGTCAGCCTGTCACTGCAAGAAAAACCCAATAATGGTGACAGTGACTGTGGATACAGATGTAAAACTGTGAACTCTTTCATCACGTCAGGGCTGCCAAACCTGTGGACTTGACTGCATGTTCAACTGAGCAGAAGATCATCCTGTACGAGATCAGAAACTCATCCCTCAGCTCACTGAGATCCAGCTCTGCCACCTATTACAATCTAATCAGAGGCTATCTAGGTAAGGATGCACATCACTTGTTCTTTTATCTATTTTAAGTTTCTTTCAAGCAGCCACTTTCAAATATCCTGTTTCTTCTCCGTTGTCACAGGTGGGGCATCCGGCACGGACATAGAAACACTTTCAACCGAGAACGTCAACATGGATGTCAACATTTTAACAAGTCTGGCTCCTAATGTGCTTGATGTGAGAATATTTATTTTCTACTATTGATTATATTTTATAATTAGGTTTGTTTATCTTGTGATTTTGAAGCTTGCAAATGCTCAGGTGTGACTTTGTTCTTGATTGAAAAAGTACTTTATGTTTCCAATCTATGAATCAGAAAACGATAATACACCCTTTACATGTAGATTTTAATATTCCATGGCATGAGATTTTTTTTAACACAAAGAACAGAATCACGTGGAAATGTTTTATGCTTATTAGGTCCTAATGTCCCAAACACTGTTTTTTCCCAGCGCACTATCCATAATATCAGTAATATCAACAAAACGTTTGCATTAACATTTTTCTTTGGTCACATCGCCTAAGTAAACTGGATTTGGTCATTTTTACACTGTGCCATCTGAAATGTCCTCACATGATGTTAGAGGACAGAGTTGACAAAAGAACTCACAATCTTTACTTGGTTTTAAAAATGCAAAAAAGGGAAGGTACAAATCTTTGTGTTCGAATTTAGGAAGTAGAACTAATGAGTCACAAGAAAAATAAATACTCAAGTACGAATACTTGAAATTCATATAAGTACAATCCTGTAGCACAAATGGTTTTCCATCTCTGGTAAATGAGATTACAAAAAACAATGAGAGGGCAAAATATGTCACAAAGTAATACACTGTTTCGGACCAAAACTGCAATATTAGAACTATTCTTTACATCATATCTAGTAATTTCTCAATTTTATTCCCTGACCTAAAACATTCTTTGTCAGTTCTCTTTGAAGTTATCAACAATGAACCATATAAATGTGACAAACTTTTTTTTTCTTCTCATCATAAGAATGTGAACATTAAGATCAAGTTATTTCTGCAATGATCACAGAAAATGCTTCATGGCATAGATTGAAAAAAAATTCCAAATTTGTATTTGAAATTAATGAAAAAGACTGACATTCTCAAAAATCTATGACAACTTTCTTCCCATGTTGTTTCCAGTGTAATGTGTCAGCGTTGTAGTAATTTTACCTCGTGTTTCTCACTGAAATGCACAGAATCTGTCGGTGACCACTGTGAGGAACCTCATGGGTACCCACCTGCAAGACCTGAAGGCTTTTGAGAATGACACTGTGGTAAGGTCCTGGGTGAACAGTCAGCTCCAAACGGACCTGGACACACTGGGTTTGGGTCTGATCAGCAACAGAACCAGCGTCAACACCACTACAGAGTCCCCCAACCCCGGCTCCAACATGACCACAGCCATGGATTCAAACTCAGGCGGAAACATGACAACAGCCATGGATTCAAACTCAGGCTCCAACATGACAACAGCCATGGATTCAAACTCAGGCTCCAACATGACAACAGCCATGGATTCAAACTCAGGCGGAAACATGACAACAGCCATGGGTTCAAACTCAGGCGGAAACATGACAACAGCCATGGGTTCAAACTCAGGCGGAAACATGACAACAGCCATGGGTTCAAACTCAGGCGGAAACATGACAACAACGCAAGGTAAAAAAAAAGAAGCTTTTGTGTGTGTGATGAGTGATGGTGTGGCTTTCAGGCTTCTCATGTCAGGACACTTTTTTTCCTGTAAATGTGATACACAGTTCAGATCAGTAAAAAAAAACAGAAGGTCATTTCTGCAGGAATAATGTGACTTGATTACATAGTGTCTACTGTTTTTTAACCTCAAGAGGGCATACCTGTGCTAAAACATTACAGATTGAGACACAGAAGTCTCTGTTTCTGACTAGTACATTTTGCCCTTGCTTGTTATATGTTACTGATAGTATATGGACTCTAAATCTAAACATCCTTTTTTAATTTGGTGCATTTTCTTCTCACCCACAGTAATAAATGGAATAACACCAACAACCGGTAAGAAGCTGAACTTTAACCTCGTTGTACTGTATATTTGGTCACTTAGGTCACAAATCTCTAATAAAGACATTGTGTAAAATTCAAATTTATAAATGTTTTCCCCTATTCGTATAAATACTGGTATTGCAGGCTGACTATAACTGCCTTGATCTTATTTGCAGCTGCAAATACAACATCGGGAGTGGACCCTTCAAAGCCCCCGGCGTTCATTTGCCTGGTTACTGCGCTGACGACTCTGCAACATTTTCTACATCACCTACTCTAAACACATACACAAGCTTTGCATCCTCATCAATATAATGCTATAATTAACTTTCAGAAAAATACTCTCCTCTTTCGATTATCTTTCTTTCTTTCTCGGCCTAATGTATAACCATACTATTTTTGCTTCATTTTTTTGTGTGTGTTGTGAAGCCAGTCGACTTATATAATGTAATCGATTGGGCACAAAAATCAACATGTGTTCAAATGCTTGCAATTGTGATCAATTATCTTCAACGTATAAAACTGCTACAAATAAATTATAATAAATTATCATTTTAATCATAACATAAACAATTATCAATGTATCATTCTCTCTTTAACTGTATGCTTCTTGCTACATCAAATAAAGACACACACAAAATCTGCTGAGTCCGAGCTGTTTGTCGAATTTAAGAAGAGGGTTATTGCAGAAACGTCTGGATTGTTACAGATTTCAAGTAGCACTGGCTATTAAAAAAAAAAAAAGCCGAATGAAAAAGTGAGACAAATATTTTTGTGTTGAAGGTAAAAAATAAAATAAAATAAAAAATGTTTTAAATAGTAACAGAAGTGAAATATTTTCAGGTTGCCGGTTCTTTTATCAGATGCACACCCAGTAAATTTTTACTTTATGTTTGACAAACACACACACACACACACACACACACAAACACACAATGGGCAAGTAAATGTTTGCCCATGTTTGCCGAAACGCTTAATTTTTAAAGTGTGATCTCTGACTGGATTGCTACAATTGTAATTTCATTGTTCATTGAAGTCAATCTGCAGTTATTCTCCCATGTGTGTTGCAGGGCCTGTAGCGCTGCATTATGGAATAATGGTGCAATATGTAAGGATGTAATAAATATTCAACTGATTATGTAACAATGCACCGTTATTACATAATTCAGCTTTACAGGGCCATCCTCATATATCTATATATATACGTAGATATTTATAACTGTGATAATCAAAAACACAATTTTAATACTGTTAGAAATATGCAATTGTGTATTTCTTATAAAATATCTAACCCTTGCATCTTAGAACACACCATTTTGGAACAGTTTTTATACTGATGTAACAAGGACAAACTTAAACATATGAAATCATAAGTGATTTGATACCTTGAGTGTGATAGAAGGAACACTCGTTATATACTGTAATGCTGATGGTAAAATAACTCACAGTAACCCGTTTCAGTGATGCGATCAAGTCATTTAGCTCACAAGTTGCTTTTTTACCCCATTTAAGAGTGTGTGTTGTAACTTTAGGGTCCCTTTCTATGGTCAGTATGTCAGTGCTAAATCTAAATAGACAACCTGAATACCTGTAATCTGCCTGTAATCTTTGACATCACACTGATGATCTCTTTTAAAGATTCCTTTTCTGTGAATAGTCATTTGAACAACTTTATGCCGTTTTTAATTATTTTTTCAAAGCTGTGGCATGGTATACATCTCCAGTAGTTTGAGGAAAAAAAAGATGTAAAGAAAAATGTGCACTTTTCAACAATGGGCGAGAAGATGTGCATGCTGGACAGCTGCTGTGATGCTTGTTATGGAAGTACTGTGTGCTACCATCTTAACAGCTAAGCGCTCATCAGCAGCTATGAAGTTGTACAAAAGAGTCAAAGCAAGTGACGGGAAATCCTGTTTGCACATTAACAATAACAAAGTATTCCAGCTCTTTGTAATGGTCAGCAGATTTATTTTGGGTGGAAATGAAACATTCGTATTAGAAATAGGCCGCACTAATGCAGCAATTGTACCAAAGTTCATTCTTCCTTAAGAGTCATTTTATCTCTTTACCTCGGCTAAAATCTGGACTTCAGATCTATGAATTCCTGGCTCCAAAGAGTCCTTTTTAAATCCTTTAGACAAATGATTCATCTCATAGTGTTTAATAACTGTTCTCAATACTAAAACAGGAAGAACAGGACTAGGTACTGTGGTTTTATACGAGCAACAAATGATCATGTGCTCTAAAATGAATTGGTAGCTGGTCTGACATTCGTCACGTTTATGTGGGCGTAAGGGCTCAGCAAAAATAACGATTCACTTCTCTTTGAAACCAGTTAGCTAATGCCTTTATTTTGCAAAGTATAAAGAAAAACAAATCTGTCATATGTATTATTATTTCAATAACAACATTTATATGAGAGACTCACTTACAGCAACAATCTAATGTTAATGCATTGATGGCACAGTGGCACTGTACGCTGTGAGGCTCATTTGTTGGCGTAAACATGCTGAGTGCTATTTATGAACATCACACAAGCTGAGGAAGATCTCAAACAATTTTAAAAGTTGTCACTGGTGCTTGATGAGTAGTTAGATTACCGCATTGATTGGAGGTCATGCAAATCAATTCATTGGCATTACTTAGTTGTGTGGGCTGGCAGACACCATGCTGTTAGCATGATCAGTAAACAAACCTGTTACCACATAGCAGTGAAATATAAATGCAATAACCCACTTAAAGTGAATACAAGACACCATCAAAGACATACAGTTTCCTTTCACCAGAAAAAAACAAATAGCAGCCGTCAGGATGAAGGTTTGTACTTGTAGTTATCAAATCACCCCATTCTTTATAGGACTATGACTTTATTTCTATTCTGCATTCATCCATCCATCTTCTTTTCCCCTTCGTCCATTTGAGATAGTGGTGGCAGTATAGAGAGCAGAGAAGACCATGCCTTGTGGCTTATAGTAAATGGTAAAAAAAAAAAAAAAAAAAACCCTCCCAAACCTTGGAAATATTAACACAATCAATGCCCACATATATGATGGTTGGGACGATGGAGAACACATGATCTTATATATCTTGTTCATCAGCATCAAAATACATTTTTATACACTTCTTTGAATTCGTTTTCAGCATTTACATTAAATGTAATGACTCTATGGCACTTAGGTTGACTGTTGGTACTCATGACTACACTTCTATTTTATACAATAAAACAAGAAAAGAAAAAAGAAACCTTGCCATAGTGGTTAAAACCGATAGAGAAAAAAACCTTTAGCTCAGTGAGATGAAGTTTTCCGTCTTTTGCAGCCAGCCAGTTGTCTTCACAGTCAAGTTAAGAGTACATTGTCAGCAGCAGCCACTGTGACAAAAAAAGGTATGTCTTTGTATGATTGCTGTAGCACAGATTAGATCACAACGTACATTTGTTTTTTTGTTTTTTATTTAATCAAACCAAACCAGAACTTTGAGAACTTTGCCCAAAATGGCTAAACTTACCATCAAATACAAAATTAAATATATTTTGATAAAATTAGACAACAAGTTTGCGTGCTGTGAAATATCTTCAATTGTGAAACTGTAAAATGAAAAATAAAAACATTTGATACCTCTGTTCGCCTGAGCTGGATGCCCATTCCATCAGACATCTGATTGTAGATTTCTGTAGGAAAAGAAAAAAATGACAGCTGATTAAAAAATATAAAAACAATAACAGCAGTTTACACTGTTCTGAATGTAATTTGTATTCAGCCACAAGACCTGATAAAAGTCAATGCTAAAATCCATCATTTACACTTTGACTTTTGTCTGTTAAATCAAATGAAATTGACCAAGATTGTTGTGAGATTCAAACTCAGAGCTGATGTTTTGCATATGTGTTGCCTCTTGTTCTCAGAAACTCTGTTTTACTCACCATACATGCGTTCCAGGCGGAGGATCAGATTGATGAAACCCTCCAGTGTAATGCGACCAGAGGAGTTTCGGTAACGCATCGCCATCAAAAGCAGAATGTCATCCTTGGGCTTCCTCCCTGAGCAACATAAAAAGAGTGTGTTTGTTGTAAGGTGATGTTGGTGACACTTTGTTGGCTGACGGGTTCAACTGTTGGGACTAGAACTTCTTAATGATCAACTTAATGAGTGCCATTTTATTTCATGATAAATTGGCTTGGATTGGCCTAAAAATGAGATTAATTCTGCATTTTTGTCATATGTGGACAACCACAATGTGTACAAATATTAATCATTCACACACACACAAAAATATAATGCTAGATTTGATCATTTGTTGGGTTTTGTATATGTTATGGGGTTTGTTATATTTTATTGGATGCTCATAATCTTCCAAACAGAACAGTGAGTGAACAATTCTCCTAAATCTGTGTTGGATTAAACACTATAGTCTGGCTTGGTTGCTCCTATAGCTCTTGTGTAGTAGATTTACTTTCAAGTGCAACTGGATTGTCTCGCTGAATCGACTATCCTGACATTATCTTGATAAACCTGTTTCCTTTCACGAGTCCAGGCAGTCTGAGGGCATGATGCATCCCTCCACCGTACCTCACCCTGGTAACAGTGTTGTAATATCTCTTTGTATTCTATAGTGAAGCCTGTTTCTTTATGTTCCATTGGTCCACAACCCAGCGCTGCCGTGTATCTCAGAAGACTGTGGCAATCTGACATGGGCAAGTTCTGTTCATGGTTTCTGTTTGTTAGACTCAGAAAAGCGATCTCAAGTTTCCTTCAATCCTTTAGTTACCGTTTTCAATGTATACTAAAAGTATTTTGTGGTCTAATAGTGTATTGCGTTTTAAAGGTTAAAGTGGTCTATGATTGTTTTGTGACATATGGTGAGATTGTATCAATTCATTGAAGATAATTACTATTAACACATCACAATGCAGAAAGAGCAAAAAAAACAAAATAAACGTTGCTCCCTTTAACTGAGCTCTTAAAGCAGTGTCGTGTTTGACAGTGAAAAGTTAAAAACAACAACTACCTGCAGTGTTGATTGCATTCCTCAGTTCATCCACTGACAGGGAGTCTGCTTGTGAAGCAGTGGAGCAAACAAACACCTCCTGTGTAAACAAGGAGCCAGTTAGAGACATGTACTGTCGCTTCTTGTATTTGTGATGGAACAGGAAGAGGTAAACATTACTTATTTTGGACGCATTTATTTATTCATTTTTAACTTTCACCTTGAATTCAGAAATCTTTTTCCACAAGCAGATAAATTCCTCTCCAGTCAGCATGCCAGAGAAAGATGTCTTGTTCATGCAGAGTTAAAGGTCTTCAAGCTGAATGTGTTGGCTCTTGTCAGCCTGAGAGTTAAATCTACTGACAAGTATTAAAAAAACTAAATTCAACAAAGGGGCTGGCAGGTGTTTGGTGTGTACTCTGCCAGTGTGTTATGTAACAACATTGTCTGTGAGAATTTGTTGAAGCAACTTGCCAGCCAAAGAAGGGAAAACAAGATGGAGATATAATTCTTGGCAACGGACCAAAGTGTAACCTTTCCATTGATAACACTTGCACAAAAATGCTGGCATTCTCGTGGTTATTAACTCATAACTGATGAGCCGGAACTTAATAATTGAGTCATTACAGTCATTAGAGTAATCCCGACTGGAGTGTAGTAACTGATCCACCAGTCAGGCCACTTCCGTAAAAACCACAGAGAAGGATACATCATACATAGCAACCAGGCTGCGACAGGCATCAACGCTGAATCCTCCGTTGTTCAGCTGTCCTATTATAAAAAAAAAAAAAAAAAAAAAAAAAAAACAAAATGGATTAACTTCTTTTTGTAGTAAAAGTAACTGTACACCACAGAAGATTTTTATGTGGTTACAGGCCAATAATAATGTCTTCCAGCTATCATTATGACAGGAATGAACTCCTCTTCCCGTCAATGCCACTCCAAACTGGAATTACAAATCTGTCAGCGTCAGTCTTTCCTTCATCATGTCCACACCCCTCATTTTCTTTTAGTAACTGAGATTTGTTTTTTCTCACATGGTTAACTTCACTTGAACAGGTGAGTTAAGATATTAAAGCATTTATTTAAAACCGTTTTGTTTTGCCATTCATTCAAAGAAGGAGTTGGCAGAGAACAATATAATTAAGATATATTAGATAATGTCGATGTTTTAATGAAGTTGTACACATGTGGATGACAAAATTAAAATATTAGTTAAAAAAAAGATGAATTGGGGAAAATATGAGGTTTCAAAAGATGTATTTGAAAAATATTTTAAATGCAGACTATATTTAGAGAGGTTTTATGCTGTTTTGCACCCAAGACTTAATTCCGTGATACTTCTTCAATCTTTAGCCGACCTCCATGCCAAGGACACAAAGAAAAACATTATTTTTTGATAAAATATTTCTGTTTAGTGCCTTTGAGTAAGTTTGCTTGGAGATGAGATTAAGAGTTTACCTGCAGTTTGGTTCAATGGTTCAAATTGTTAACACAAGAACTGTATAAAGCTGCACAGATATAATGGTTGAGCTTATAAATGATATATTTTATCTGCGTCTACAAATTCATTCATTTAAGCATCACACCTATGAGATGGAAAAAATATATAAAAACTGCCACATTTGTTGGTCCAAATGAGATTTTGGGGCTGCGACACAGTGCT
>OMNM01024877.1:16560-30240 GCA_900302745.1 Parablennius parvicornis | reverse complement strand
ATTAAGAGTTTACCTGCAGTTTGGTTCAATGGTTCAAATTGTTAACACAAGAACTGTATAAAGCTGCACAGATATAATGGTTGAGCTTATAAATTATATATTTTATCTGCGTCTACAAAAAAAACTCAACATAATTAACCGAAAATATATGGTATTCATTTAAGCATCACACCTATGAGATGGAAAAAATATATAAAAACTGCCACATTTGTTGGTCCAAATGAGATTTTGGGGCTGCGACACAGTGCTTTGTCTTTTGTTTTTTTTACTTTTGTATGTTTCACTGTTCAAACCTTGCAGGACTTTGTCATTCAGGAGCCTCTGCAGCTTCTCGGCATCAACTTCTTCATACTGGAAAGTGAATGAAAAACATACGAATCAAAAATTACTTGCACGCACACATCTCAGAAAGATGACCCGTGACTTTAAAACACAAACGTTACATTCTGAGAGAACTGGCGGTAGAAGTTTTTCTTGCTTTCTTCGTCCATAAAATCATCTTGTGGCTCAGCCTGCAAAATATTCAACAAACTCATGTCAATCATTAGTTCATGGACACTTATCTCTACCCAGTGATGAAAGGAGATGATAAACAAACATTCTCTAAGTAGTTTATTGATGTAAAACCTGAAGGTAAATCTGCTTTTAAAGTGTTATTTACCTGATCTACTTCCATTTTGTCGTGATTCATGCCACCAGCATTTTCACTGAGAAGAAACGCACCGGATTATAACTTAGAATATTGTGGGTATGTTTCGTTTTAGACGGCTACTACTCAGCAGCAGTATGGCTTACTGGACGTGGGTCTCCGCCTTGGTGAGGATGGTCAGGACGAAGGAGGCGGTCTCATTGGGGTTGAAGGTGGACGGCATGATCAGGTACTCGCCGGGCTTCAAGTTCACAAACTCCATCACCTCACGCCCGTTCACGTAGGTTTTCGACTGGGCCACGGGTCTGATTCTGCTGAAGAAATCGGCCTGGAACTTCCCTCTCTTTCCTGAGTACTGGAACACCAGCGGAAAGCATTAGTTGATGCATCCGCAGCTCATCCTGGTGTTCAAAACGTGTAATCTGATGAAACATTACTTACTTGTTCAGGCACCTGAAAGGGAAGAAAATTAGGAGGATATTATTTTCAAGAATAGATCAAGTAAAAAAAAAAAAAAAACGATATATGTATTTGTGATATATGAGGGATTAAAGAAATATCTAAGAAGAACCTAAATTGGTTTTATCTAAAGTTTCAATTAAAATTCAGGATGGGAAACAGCAACTGTTTCGTTCCTGATTTTACCCTCATTTTTAAACTTTTTTTTCTCTAGAAATCCTAATAAAGCTGTTTTAGCTTTTGTTTTTTTACCCAAATTTCTCTTATTTTAGATATCATCGTTGTCCTTTTGAAAATGAGTCAGTCCATAAATAAGAAAGAAAACAAGATCAAATGTTTATGCGGGTATAATTTTGTCGAAAGGTTCTGGGAGCCAAAGAGCCACATGTGGCAATTTAGATGTTACCAATTGATGCAATTCAACTGAATTTGTCCAACCTTTTATATGGTTGTGAATGTAATGCGCAAGATGCTGTCAAGATTTACTGTACTTTTCCTTGAAGTCAAATAAAGGGGACAGGATTGGCAAAGCTGGCAGAAACCAGTAGGATCGATCACAAACAACAACTGTTAAAACAAGTCTGGCCCAAACTGGTCTTTGTGGAAACTTGTGGGAACAAGGCCAAACAGACAAACAGCGGAGAGAAAACACAGGAACTAACTTGAATTTTAAAAGGTCACCAGGTGCTCTGAGTGGAGGAATGAAAACATGAAGCGTTTGACTGATAACTAGGGTTTAGTAACGGTCCAGTGAGCCTTCGAGAAGGAAATTTCACACACAGGAGTGAATCTCAGTCTTCTTGGAGAAGAACGGCGTTCTCAGATACAGACTGAAACCAACTCATAATGCGATACCAGCCGCGATGTACCATTTTTGTTTTCTGAAGGGCTTTCTAAAAAAAACCAATATGTTAATTTTGGTATTAAGGATGAGGAGATAGAGCGGAGTTTTAGGGAGTCAGGGTAGGAAAGAAGACAACAAGGCACGATACCTCAAATATAGAGAATCCGATGTAGAGGTTCTTAACCATCCGTCTCTTCCGCTTGTCAGGCTTTTGCATCAGAGACACCAGCATATTTTTTTCAGACTGCGATTCAGCACATGCACCTTCGAGTTTCTCCACTTTCACCCGATACTGTGGGTTACTCCAGAAGCTCTCTACAAGGAAAAGAGGAAAACAGTTAGGCAGCTTGAAAAATGTGAGGTGAATAGACCGGAAAACGGTCAAAGAAGCTGAAAAACTGAGAGGGGGAACACAAGTATAAAAAAAAAGCTAAAATATTTGGGTCAATGTTTAACACAACCTATGATCACAGAACTATTGGACGATAGAAAATAATTTAGCTGGATGGATTCAGCACAAGTCCCTTGCAAAACAAATCCTTCCTCATGTTGTATGTCACACTGCAGAGAGGGTTGGTTCTGGATTGGCAGCCTTTAGACAAGAAAAACTAAATTCATAAAGCCATGAAATAATTAATCTAATGGTTTAATTAATTAATAAATTAATTAATTATTTAATAGTGTATTTATTTATTTTATTTTCGTTTGGCACATTTCATCCTCCATAAGAATTCTGTACAAAACACATATGACCTCCTAAATTTAGAAGTATAGATACCTGTGCCAAAAAATATAGTAATTGAACTATTATAATCAGTCTACAGTAATCAGACTAATCATTCTATAGTGATCAAACTATAGTAATCAGACTATAATATGACAGTAATCAGACTATAGTAAGTTGCTGTGTACAAACTGAACATCACAATAAATGCATGTATTCAGAGACACATATAGTTTTTTGTGGGTCTAAAAACACTAATGAACTAAAAAAAGTACCAGTGTTATTCATGCAGCCTCCAGCAGTGGATCCAGCGACCCATCGGCCCTCGTAGTAAGAGGTCTTCCAGTGACACGACTCACTCCCATCGATGAAGTCAGGACACAGGCAGCAGATGTCGAGATCCGAATAGTACTGAACGAACTCTTCCAGGCGCATCCTTTGAAACAGACATGATGGACAATGTGTCATATGTACAGCTGACTTTGATGATGTGATGATGAGTAACATGAGAGCCATGAATCTGTTCTGTACACTAATTCTAATTTTAAAATGGAGTAGTACTTCATCACATTTATGTTTCTGACATAGTTCATAGATCAGACAAGAGTGTGCAGCCATTCATGTTGGAGAGTATTTGAAAATACTGATTAACAGGCTTACCAAAACTCTCCATCGTCCCGCACTTTCACACACAATGCCCGTTCCTGAGGACTCACAGTTTGCCAGAGAGGCGACCTATGAAGAAAAAAGAGGGAAGGAAAGAGGTGTGATTTTTCTCTCAAAATTGGTTAATACAAAAACATTAGTTGAAATGACTGTTTATACTTTGAGTGTTGTTTTTTGTGCACAGTTAAACAAAACTTAGTCCATATCAACGGCATATGCACACTTAGGAATAATGCTGAAATACTTCCAAAATCATTTGTTTTCTAAGTGGACTTGATTATGGATCCAGCAAATTGTAAATCTTCAGCAGTCTAAAAATCCTTTATAATAATAATCTGATAATCTGATCTACCAACTGAGCCACATTTGGCACAACTGAAAAAGTGGAATTTGAGTTAAAATAAGTGTTTCACTGAGTGTTGGCAGATATTTAGTGGTGAGTTGTGACCAGAGGGAGATGTTTGTATAGCAGACACTTTGAGTAACAAATAAATATATACATGCTATTGTCGACTATTGAGTAACCATGTCACCCATCCATTAAGGCACTCTTCTTCTAAAACTGACAAAAGCAGAAAGAGGTAAAATAAACTTGGGATTGCTGAGCTGATGGAGGTGAAAAAAAAGCAAGGCTTCACCCAGTGGGGTTTACGAGTCTATAACATGTTTCTATCATTCCATGGTTTATGAAATGCTTGCTGCATTGCACACCATAGTTAAACTAGATTAATAAGCACAAGGAATAATCACTTGTCTTCACACACAAAGGCTCGCCTGAACAGACCTTTCATGAGGCTGCATTGCACATCAGTATGAGCATTGCAAAGTTGAAGATGTTTTTAAAACAGACAAACACAGAGTCAAACATTTTACAATTAGTCAAATGCTTTTGTCTTACAAGTATTTTGTGTCACTGCCAACAATATGTTCATCATAGTAAGCCATTGTTATTCAGGCCAAACAAAGATGTCCTATATAACACATTTCTATATATCGCCTTGAGGAAAGTTGCTCAAAAGGATCATTACAGCATTGCATGTGATTGTAGCAAGTCCATTTGGATTTCAACAAGAATTGCAGATACGATGACCTGACAGTCTTCACAAATATCATAAATTGAATCACACTATGGTTTAGGCTTTGATCATGAATTTTTGGCGGGTGGGGAGAGGCTTTCCTTAAACATCATACTCCACCATTATTGGGAATAATTGAATTTGTAAGCACTTTTCTTAAAAGAAACTGAAACTCAGGGAGGCTGACATTACAAAGCTTGGCCACATGGATAAAAGTTCTTTTTGAGGAGTTTTGAAACTCAACAAGTGAGGTTAGAGAAACTGCATGTTGTCCTGCAAACCTGAAAACTGGCCAAACCAGTTTGTGAGACTTGGGCTTCTGAGGATGTTTTTCACTTGCACAAATTATTGCCCTCTCACATAAACTCAGTGTGCGCAAAAAGACAGACTACCCTGTTTAAACATGTTGGGTTTTATTTTACACAAAAATAATCACCACTGTTTTAGTGTTTAAAGTCAACCAGGTGGTACAGGCTTGATGGATTTGATAACGTGACTCCTGCTCTTTGTGGTTTTGTCCAACAGTATGTGTGAGAAAGAATAAAGAAGCAGCAGTCACACTGAAGAAATGCAAGATGAATGAAGAAGTGAATGCATGGTTGTCAGTGCATCTGTCACTGAGGACAAGGCTTCCAGCTTAAAAAAAAAAAAAAAAAAAAAAGGGTAAATAGAGATAACCCTAAAGCTAACATCACATTTAGCCCTGAAGATGAGTGAACAAGCAGAGACGATCAATTTGAAGACGTGTTCTGAAGCGACTATATCTTTTTCTACAGAAATAGACTTGAGTTCGTGTTTATGTCTTGCACTATTTCAATGTTTGAAAGTGACACCAGTAACGTATTGCTTTGGGTAACAAATTTTCACGAAGGATAGAAAGAGTGTTCCTCACTGATCACTCCAGTCTCCTATCCACTCTCCTTTGCCCCAGGGGTTCCACAAACGCACCAGTCTCACCAACTGTCCTTGGCTCTCAACCTGAACACAAAAAGGAACAATTTAGAGCAATTTACGTATCACCTTGTCCCATTGTATCAACATAAAATCAGTATCAACTCCTCTTTTTTTGGACAAACCATGACAGTACACAACACAAAAGGTTATGTTGCTGTCAGTTATGTAATATTGTAATGTATGTAATGTTCTTTACTGTAAAGTTACTATTTATAAAATGTGGCAAAATCTTACCTCTTTCATACCTGTTACAGTGTACGCATGGCCTTGGACCAGTCCGTTAGGTAATACAGTGTTGGCAGAAGTCTCCTACAAATGAAGAGACGTGCAAAAATAGTCATGAAACAGATAATAAATGCATCAGAAATAGATTCAAAACCATGTTAACATGTGTCGCAAACAACAAATTTCAGAGTCTATAAAATGAATGTGGCACTATTGAAACAAAAAATACCTTCAAAATTAAAGATCCAGAATTCAAAATATACAATAAGGGAACATGTTTGCAATGAAAATACTGCAGACTAATAATAATGATAATAATAATGATTAAAGCTGCAGGCAGCGTTGGTCAGGACCTCGGGCTCCGGCCTCTGGCCCGTCAGGGTCGGCCCAGTCATGGCCTCTGGCTGAATCATGGACTGTGCCCAATTTAAATAATAATAAAAAATTTATACATTTTTGAAAAAAAAAGGAGTTATATTTAGAAAAATGTGGTGGCTTTTACTTCAAAAGGCAACAAAACCGTAATCTAGCAAGTCTGTAACCGCGATAATGTAAAAAGTTGTTCAGAATATTTGAGCAGGAGGGTCTCCTCTGTTATTTCATTGTGTTTTGAATCCGGTAATAGTTTCATCCTCAGAGGAAGGCCTTTTTTGGGCGAAAATCTTAAACTTAAACTTAGAATGGCACGGCCATTCAAAGTGAGATTGTATCTCTGTTTTATTAAGATGACAAAAACGTGTGTTCCAGTCACTGACAATAAATTATTCTTATCTTGTATTAGCCGTTAGCGTGGATGCCCAGGTACTATGCACTTCTGAAATTCTCAACGTAACTCTACATAAATAGACAAAAAGTGGATTTAATGAGAGAAGTACAGAAAGATTATATAATGCTTTGCCATTACACTGATGATCTACAAGAGGACCAGAAGATTTTTTCAATTTCAGGGATTTGTTATCAATTTCCATGCTTTTTTTTAATGTTTTTGCTCCTTCCTTTATCAAATCAGCTTTTATAATATTAGACCAAAACATGTGGTGTAGTATATTTTCAATATTTTGGCCCCCCAAATTTGTTCATATATTTAAACACAAAATACTGAGTAATCTTTTTTGCTAAGATTTTAACATAAATTTCATCCTATACCATTTTATTCTCTTTTACATTTCCAGTCAAAGTTATTTATCTTTAATTTATTTCAGTGCTGTCAACTCAGCTACATATTTGTATATTGTTTATTTTCTACATTTGTTTACTGTGCTCCGAAGAAATGACACATTCTGGTGATAATATGTTTGGGAAATTGTGAGGACTGCAAGGTCTCTTGATACGTTGACGTTTCACCATAAGTCGAATGTCTTAATTTATTTTGACTCCGCTTCATGTTGTGCATCATTGACTCCTAAATAACTGCTTACTGACTTCTTATTATCTCTGCATTTACCTGAATGAAAGTGAAGTATTTGAGTATCTTTTTTAAATATCATCAAACAAGACGAATTAGATGTGGATGAGTCATTTGAAAAAAAGCAAAAGGTTAAAGTGAGGGAGAGTCTGCCGTGTGAAAACAGCACATGGTTAATGGCAGCAGAAGAAACAAAAAAGAAAACGCTTTGTTCAACAAAGGTGTGTCACAGAAAGCTGGCATGCAAAGGTAAAAGCCCAGCCATTGGTTGTTATTCTCTGAGGGGGCGGTGTTGATGCACCCAGCTATCATAAGATTATAACATACACGCTTCTGCCACGACATGTTCTTACAACTAAACTTATCTGAAAAACTTTTTTATATAAGTGATCTTAAAAGGTCATGTTGCCGTGAGAGTGTCATTAGTGCTAAATTCCTGAGCTGCAGATGTGCCAGTTTTTTGTTTTTTTTTCTGTAGAACCACTATGTGGTTTGCCAACAGTCTTGTCAGTGCATGTGAGCCAAAACCTTGTTGCAGCTGAGGTTTTGGAACTGCCTGTGAGTTTGGGGAGCATCAGCAAGGACTGTGACATGATTATAGCATTGACAGATATTTGAGCTTCACAAAATGGTGCAATGGATGTCAATCTGAAAGGCACAGACTGCTCTGTATGTATTGCACAAATATATCAGTTTTTTGAACATTGATCAAAATAAACTATATTAGCAGACCGACAACTGCAGAGTTTGCTTTAATCAATCCGACTCAGATAGAAAGACACCCTGGTGTGTTTATACGTTGATCACTTTTAAAGATGACGAAAGATCAACAAGCCAAAGTGTAGTATTTTTGTGGCGTGTGCATGCTTACGCCCTGTGGTGTGCCGCAGCCCATCAGAGACTTGGACTGACCGGCTCTGGTCATCATGTCCCACAGCTCTGGAGGGGGGTTTTGCAGGTCAACACAAATGTGAACCCCTCCGGTGAAGTCCACCAAGGCTTCGGCAGGAGTCCCAGCATTCATGTCCGAGTAGGAGCCGCACACCCTGCACACAAGCAAGTTAGAAGACATAGTTGTAAAACTAGGCGTCTTATTCTGAGAAGTATAAGGTTTTTTTTTTGTTGTTTTTTTTTTCATACTTAGCGTAGGCTTTTTCCAGCAGAGCAGGCCAGAATTCAGTTGGATCTTTAGAGTGGACAAAGATGAGTCTGCCATTGATTGTTGGAAGTTTGTCATCGATGATGACGTCCACCCACCTTCCAAATCTCCAGAACTACACGAGAATGAGGAATTAAAGAAAAGTGAATGACTCCCTGCTGGAAATTACTGCTTGCAAAACATTGTAAATATTATGATTTCGTTGAGAAACGGTCCAAGTCTGCCACTACATGCACTGCATACTGTACAAATGTCACCTGGCTCAGTCTGCAGGGAGAAAAAAAATCCAGTTTTAAGTACAAATAAATCCTATTAACCAATTAATCTAGTCTAAGTTTGCAGTGATCATGCGTATATAATTACTACGAGGGCTTTGATCTCTCAATGATAATGTCAACCTGTCTCCTTAAAATACAAAAAGCAATTTGTAACATCTTAGTTGTTTTCTAAAATTTAGATAAACCAGTTCAGCTATCAAAACTCTTGTTTCTCATTTACCCTGAAGTGGAAGATCCCACAGTAGCCTCCATTAAAGGTTTGGTCCATAGGAATGACTTGGTTTAGGATGAAGTCCTGGAAGGTCAGAGTTCCCGCAGATGCCAGAAACCAGCAGTTTCCTAGTTTAAAAAAAAAAAAAAAAAACATTCAGTTGACATAAGAATATAGTATCAGTCGTATTCGTATTTATAGTTTAAAAACATTACAGAGAGACAGGGAATACTTTTTTCCTGAATTTGCTTTGTTTCCTGAACCTAATCAAAACCATTTTCTTCTAACACAGAGAAATATTGTCATTCTGTCTGATAACCTGCTCCAGTGTGCATCTGTTTGCCATTTTGTAATTCAACATGGCCCTACAAAGTTGTTAGTAAACCATCATGCCTGAATTTGACCAATAGGCATAATGAAAACATGGACAAATTATTCAAGGACTGAATAAACTCCTGTGTTTGATCTATTTGCACATGTGCCATGCCACGCAATCACAGGGGAGTGAACTGTTTGCTTACCAACAATGCCTTGACCAAAGTCAAATCTGGAAAGCCCATCGACAACAAAAGCGGGATTAGGAACAATTTTCTGAAAAAAAGGATGAACATTTTTAACTTTTCCACGAGAATATTTTAGCTTTTCAGCAAACTGCTCGTTTATACATGAAGAACGTTCCACCATGATTTTGACCTTATGCATCAAAATACCAATAAGCTCAACTGCAATTTCTTTTAAATCATCATCAGCCTTTTTTCATTAATTTTTTTTTTCTCCATGAAATGTGATAACGTGTGATTTTCAATGTGACACTCACATGTGGTCTCAGCCACACCACTTTAGCCAACTGCTCAGGCGACAGCAGCCCTTCTCCGATGGTCTCCAAGTCAGGGGGGAACATCTCATCCACGAACCTCAGCTTCACTTTCTGACAGTACTGCTTCAGCTGTTCGTAGTCTTGCTTGAATAACCTCTCCGGGTTTTCGATTGTCCCGAAGCCATCTTTCAGATGGCGAGCATTGAGGAGATTCTTGCACACACCGGAGGAAGGCATCGCTGCAGAGTGGACTGGAGTGGACTTTTAGAAGGCCTTCCCCCCCCAAAAAAAAACAAACAAAAAATTATTAAAGCAAAAATTCCTTTAACATTCACATTCAAGTGGATTTTTAGAGCTGTATGTGGTTTTGAAATGGGATTGCACGGATGAATTATTTCTTGAAAATGCAACAGCGGTGATGCAAGAAAATGACACACTTGTCTGACAACCAACTATCATCATCATCATCATCATCATCATCATCATCATTATAATGATGACATAACCACATTGATTCTTTGTGCTTCACATCCAGAGTGTATGATGTGTTCTTGTTTTCTGTTATTTACATTCATTTTCCTGCACATTTCGATTTTGACTTTTAAGAGTAAAATAAAAATACTTTCATTTGAATTCTTAGGTTTCCAAAATGCAACATAAAAAGAGCAGATGCACCCAACTCTCAAAACTCCCAAGTGTTACAGATTCAATTACACAAGTGAACAATCTGAAAACTTACTTTGTCAGGTGAGACAGTGCTGAGCGTGAGGAGATCAGCAAGGGTGTGGGAGGAAACCCAAGCACCTTTTATACCATCTGCAATGGCCTGAGGCTCTTATACTTTCCTGAAGCCCCACCTGAGGAATGGTGCTCATTCAGACCTTATTGCAGTCGGCAACAATTCAAGCTCACCACACAAGCTGTATCTGGAGGTGTGTCCCTCTTCTTCCACCAGCAAAAATACTAACACTGAAAAAGACAGACGTCTATTTCTCCTAAGAGTATGCAACATAGTACAACATAGTGGGGCTGTCATTTACAGCAGAAGATTTGTGCAAGCGGTGCATTTCACCTGTGGAGCTTTTTTTGTGTGTGTTCATGGGTGGGGTTGCTTGCGACAAATCAGAGCCAAGTGCACTGCATGGGAGACTGACTTGAGAGGTTTCCTCAGATAAACCCTACTGAAGCTTTTTGTTCTGATCTGGTCCTTCAACATTTTTTTTTTAAACCTTCTAAAACTGCAAAAAGACATAATGTTCACACCATGACATCCAGCAGTTGCATGTTATGTACTGAGGTGAAGCCCAGCATGACTTTTTCGCGCTTGTTGTGGAAGAGGGGTCTACCAGGACACAACAGATAAACAATAGATGCGACGCTTGCTGTATTTTTTGCAGATGGAATGAAATGGCTATGGTTGCATTTTGGTGCAGTGACAGGCACTCTGAGCGAAAGTATCCCTGCTTCATTCAGGCTTTATGTGTGGGTTTTGCAGCAGTTAAACAACCACACCATAACATAACATTGTGTTATCAAATGTTTGCCCAATGAATCGTGGCGTGGTGAGAGAGGATTTAGGTGATATGTTTAGTGAGGCAGCTCCATTTGGCACACAATATACACCAATGAACTATAACTGTAACTATGCAACTTATTATTTCTTTAAAAGGTCACCTGTTAGTAGGTGGGATGTATTAGTCACAATAAATTATTGCAGAAGGTAATCACTGCTGATAAATTTTGTAAACCAGAGACATGCAGTCAGACTCTGCCTCACCTGTGGCCATAAAAAGATAAAAAAAAAAAAAAAATTATCAAATTAGATTACTCTTAATATTTGTTTAATGGGAGGTTTGACTAATTTCATAATCAATACAACAAAATAATACAATAATTTGGTCACAAAAAATACCAAACTGGCAATTTATTTTTCAAATTGAGGGCTACCTATGCCTTCTGGCAGCAACAACTGGGCTGCGCTGACAACAAAGTGAGGTAGTCAGTACCTCTACTTTACTGCAGGGGGCAGTGCGTCCTGTGACTTCCATTGCACACGGTATGTGGCAAAGGAAAGTTAAATCATTAGTTTATCTCATCTAAAAATATTAAATGTTATTTTCTTTATGAACAAAACCATTACAAGAAGAGAAAAAATATAAAATAGTAATGATGAAGTAAATTGTTAGTTGCATCAAACTAAAAAAAAACTGGTTAACAGTTAATTGCAAATGGTTTAGAATGTGGTTTGTTTGTTGTTACTGTAACTGTAACAATAATTTAGTAAGCAAGGTTACTCTTTCTTTACGGCAATCTGTTTGTTGCTTTTTGGTGTCTTCCTGTCTACCCTAACACCAACCGGAAGAGCAGAAAGTCTCCAACTCTAAAGCCGGTGCAGCAAAGTCCTGACCTTTGATTCCGGTTGTGCAGGTGTCTTCCTGTTAAAACAGAGTTTTACCTTTCACCTGTCGCATATACTTGTTTTTGTCAAATTATTGGGTTTCTCTGTAAAAATGCCTTGAGATGACGTAACTGAAGATGAAGTAAAGTTCAAGATGTATTTCAAAATCTCTCACCAACTCAAAAAAGAAGTATTTTACTATTTTGTTTTGGGTTTGAATGCAATTCAGAAACTGCTTTCACAAAGAAGTGATACTTTTATAATACATGCAGTACTGCTTCCAGCTTTGCTGGGTACAGTTGTATCGTTCATGTGTAATCATTGACAGCCCCTCCACTGCAGTAAACATGAACGCATACACTATAAACCCATAAACCAACACACTTGGATTGAGTCAGATCAGGTAGCTGGGTCATTTCCCTTAAAGTTACAGTCAATTCTCCAGGTCCTATGTTAAGATAAGCTGAGAAGATCTACCTGCGATATATCAGAGGATTTTCTTGAAGCCTGTTTACTGAAAGCAAAACATAAGGGCACCAGTTTAGTCTGTAACATCCACAAGCTGCTTTGCATTCAGGTCGTCTTCCCCCCCTCCCTCTGTGTCAGGGCGCACCTTTTGTCCCTTCATCTGGTTTGGTAAGATTTTCTCGCTCTTTTATATCGAGTGGCTGATTCATATATGACATTTTGAAATTGGGTGCAAATCATATTTGAAAGGTGTGCTGTTTATATTACAATTACACTGCACAAACAAAAAGTGAATCAGTTGTGAAATAACGTGCAGACTTTACCTTTCAGTTCCTCAGTGTGACAATAAGATGGCTCGATGTGATACATTTGCCATTGATTGTAAGATTTAAGATTTAAGATTTAGATTTAGATTTTGTAAGATGCTACGTAAGTTTGTTTTGGCCAACTTTTCATTTGCAGTATTGCAATAGAATTAGCGTCTTTTCCTGCGCTCGTGTTTTGTGTGTATTTACAATTGAGATTTGGAGTCTTGGTCAAAACAGCACTTGTTACTATTTATGTCAAAATGGAATCAAATATTCTCCGATCATATGAGACGCTTTCAAAACCCATTTTGCAATCTCGCTTGATATTTAGATATTAGCATGACAGCAGTTCAGGATGTAAATTCAGTTGGATAATCTGTTTACACTTTTTGGACATTCGAGATGTGCTTTGCCTTTCAGCTTTAATCTTAATCTTTGCCATATATGCCATCGGCTGAGAGAGAAAAAAAATTACATGCTTGCTCAATTTTCTTGTTCTTAATAACCCTCACCAGCATTCTACTGACACGTGGTCTGTTGCTCTCTGTTTGAACTTCCTTTTCATTTTTAATTTTTTTTTTTTTTTTAATGGTCACAAAAAGAACACAAAAGCTTGAGAGATGCCTCCCCCCGGTGCGTGTCTGACCGTCATGGAGGCTCGTCATTGGCGAGACGGCTATGGCAGCATGGGCAACCCCGACAGGTTTTTGGGCCAAGACTACCAGCTGTTGAAACAATATTGCGTCAACAAAGGAGTGCGGTTCCTGGATGAGACTTTCCCTCCTAACTGGCGCTCCATTGGTCAGGGGATCCTGAAGCCATCTGATCTGGCCCTGGTCCAGTGGTTGAGACCAACTGTAGGTATTCTGATATGACGACACCATCCAATCCATCCAATCCATCCAATCCAACCATCCATCCATCCATCCATCCATCCATCCATCCATCCATCCATCCATCCATCCATCCATCCATCCATCCATCCATCCATCCATCCATCCATCCACACAGAGATGGACCACCACACACACCCACAGTG
>OMNM01024875.1:17179-30499 GCA_900302745.1 Parablennius parvicornis | reverse complement strand
TTCATTATGTAGAAAAAATATCAATAATTCGCAATTTCATGTGTCGTTGAATTCCTGGCTTGTGTCGTCTTTTGGGTTCATCTGTTCAGTAATCTCCTGAATAGTTGTAGATCAGCTTTCTTGAATGTATGTGATCTGTTGTTGTCATATTTGATCAAAAGTTACTTTAAGACAGAAGGAATAATTCATTTAAGGTAAAAGAAAAAAAAGGGGGCGGGGTGGGTTACAAACAATAAAAATCCAAAGAAACATCATTCAGTTAAATCTCTCACATACATGATTTCACGTCAGAGGTCTGTCATGGTTATGAAGAATTTCCTCGTACTTTGCCAATAAACTGTGTTAATATCGTTTAGTCAAATAAAACCGTGCTCCCCTTGTCGTGTCGAACCATCAATTTATCTCCCCTGGCACTGCAGCAGACAGGTGATGAAGTTTGGCCTCACTCATAATCTTATTATTGCTGCACTTCTCGGCTCTGGACCAAGGCCAAAACACATATTACACAAATAAAACAAGAGGCAGACAGACCCGGGAGAGCAAGGTGCCTGCTCCAACCTCCGGCTGCCTCCTCTCTCAGAGCTCTGTCATTGAATGCCACTGAACAGGATGAAAGATAGTCCTTGACATTTATGTCCAAATCCAGTGGGAGTCAAATGAGCACCATGAGCTCAAAATATTGGAGATGAATGAATTTTGCTGCACCGGATATGACAGTGAGATATTAAATCATTACACCTGCTTATTCAGCATCAAGTGAAAGAATTTGATTTGTTATGTGACTTTGAACAGCAAACCCTTAAAAAGCTTTACAAATAGTTAAAATAGGTATTAAAAAAAGATATAGTTTTGCTTGTTTGCATGTTACTTAAGATTAGAAGTAACATTAGAACACCGATGCTGCTTACTTATTTAACTAGTAATAGTTACATTGTTTTTTGTTGAGCATGGAAAGGTGGTTTACGTAGGCCGCCATTGTTGTTATTGCCCATCTACTTGCGCGAGTGCGGAAGAGCAGTAGCAGCATTTCCACCGTCTACAAGGTGACGGGTCCCAAGCATTTTTGGAAAGTCTCGTTTGTTCCCCGTTTCCAGGGCGACAGAGAATTTTTTAAAAGTTCCACCATGGTAGCCGTTTCCAAGATGTCGTCTTTTCAGTGGCTCCGAGCACCGTTGTGGTATAAACGAACAACCAAAACACTATGGAAGTTTAGTGTTTTCCCTTGAAAACATTATGGTGTAAAACAAGAGACAGTCAGAATCTCAATATGATACAAGAAATAAAATGTGTAACATGACAGTGAATTCAGGTAACTGAAAGTAAAATAAACCTGGGACCTGCATGTATGAACATTTCCTTCAAAATATGATATGGTATCTTTGACCAAACAATAAAAGTCACATAAATCAATAATATGCATAAACTGCAGAGCAGAAAATTTGTGCGGAATATATTACATTGTTTATACCATCAACCCGGGAATCGGCGTAAACACAAGCTGCCAGCTGCAGCGCAAACTGATAATTATAGCAGTGCTCTTTGAGGGATGTGAATGGAGTACAGGGAACCTGACCTTGAATATCATGTACAGCCAGAGAAAAAAAAAAAAAAAAAGAAAAGATAAATGGCAATTCTCTGTATCAGCAGCTTAGACAGGAAGGAGGGGAACACAGTCAGTGAGGGCCACACCCTGCTCTCTGACAGCCAACACTAATTCATACAGATGAAAGCAAAAAGAATATAGTGGAACTGGTGCAGACAGACAAGAGACAAACACTGGCAAACACGTGACACAGAATCGCTTCAGGAGACTGCATGAGAGATGGAAAGGTGTGGGGGCAGCGAGGCACTTACGTAGTTGTGAATTTACGATGGCGTTAAGATGTCATCTGCTAAGGTTAGTGTTCCATCGCTGACAGCAGCAGTCTGCTGGGGTGATCACAGCTCAATCAGCTCAAGCTCAAGCTGGGTGTCACTGCCGGGGACCGGCCATTTGTTATGGCTCTTCTAATGGATATCCGGGCCACATAGCAACTATAAATTACAATTACTCAGTCCTCTTTTTGCATTTGCTACAGTTTTCTTTTCTTTTGGTTCATTGCATCCATTGCTTTTACTCAAATAGTTTTACTCTTGTAATTTTTTTTTTACACGTGTTTTCCCTCCACCTGGCTGTATCAAGCCTTTCGCTGATAATGCCAGCACAGAATACATAGATCAAGTGTGTGTGCAGATGAAACAGCATTGTGTCTGCAAAACTATATCTTTCTGCAGTTGATACGTTAGAGGCAGCTCCTGAAAGCTGGTACACGTACAGGTAAATCACATGAGCTCATCACTCCAGGGAGAACAATCCTGCACGCTCATCACAAAAGAATAAAGCTTCAGTGTTCAATGTGGAAATATACATGTGTGTGCACATCAACACACACTTGAAGACGTCTTCCTTTTTAATGATCAGATTAAAGAATCTCAGTGGAAGTGATTTATGCTATGAGCCTCGACACCGGTGTGGAAAACGTAAACACACACACATTCACACACACACAATCTGTGCACTGTGGGCATCTTCAGGCCTGAGGATAGTTCTGCTCTGTTGCATGTAGGTCTTTAACCCAGTAGAGTGTGAATCATAGTCCAGCAGTCAGGTCAGTTAACCCTCTGCGAGTCTCCCTGAACATCCATTTAGACAAACAGACAGCGTGCTTAAGCTTTACCCTAAATATAGTGTCTTCGTGTCCAGAGGGAGTTCAGGCCAAATGAGGGTTGGCATCCCTTCCTGCCCCCACATCTTCTCTTTGCTCAGTTTAGATAAAACAATGTAAAATCACAAGAAGCTTTATAGTTGACTGAAAATCTAATTATGTTGTGACCTTTCACACAGTACATCCCAGTTTTGATATCTGGAAGAAATTTTGATTTTGGCTTGAATAATTATTTAAATACTAAAAAGTTCTTCATCATTCTTTAGCGTTAAACTGTGGTTTCCTCTTGTGTCCTCAAAAACTTTCGAACAGTGGCTCAACTCCACTCAGCTTACACTCCTCCACCTGCCAACACATACTATTATCAGTCACTTTTCTTTCTACGAGTACATTTTTAATGTTCTTTGGTTTTGTGTTTTGCACATCACACCAAAATAAATTCCTAGTGCTGTGGAAATTTAAATTTTTGGCAATAAAATACTTTCTGATTCTTCTGATTAACCAGTAAAAAAAAGTTGTTGAAACTCCAGATTATATTTAGCCACATGAATAAGACACAAATACTTCTCTCAGTATTTGATAGGGATGCACCATGATCACATTATAACAGTCTGAATATGATCATTAAGTTCTTACAAACATCGAGAAGTGATATCAATACTAAATGATACAATTTAACATTCTAAGAATTATTATTTTTTAAATCAATTAGATGTTTATTCACCGACTCTAAGTTTAATTGAATTTTATTTCTACAATGCCAAACACAACACAGTCATTTCAAGGCACTTTTACAGAGAAATAAAAAACCAATAAATCTATATGAGCGAGTAGAAGACACAGTGTAAATTTCATTTTAACAGGAAGGAACCTGAATCAGAACCAGACTCAGAGGTGGAGACTTTCTGCTCTTCAGGTCGGGATTAGTGGATAGAGGAGAGAAGAGGACAGAGACAGAGACCAACGAGCCAACAGACATAAATCCACTCACTGCAGATGTGATGGAGGTTCAAACCACCGGCATCCAATTAAATATGAAACATGGTTTGTGAGAAAGTAAAGAAGCTCAGTGTTGGTGTCTGAACAGTCTGAACCTACAGCAGCTTCACTAGAAAATGGTCCACATTGGCGTGAACCAACCCTGACTGTAAGCTTTATTAACCAAAAAAGTCTTAAGCCTAAACAAGAACAGACTGCATCAAGAACAGCATCCCCAACAGAAAGAAAATCAATAAAGAATTGTTTTATTGATATTTGAACCTACACTGTGTTTTCCACATCACCGCATAGACAGCCGGTGCTTTCACGTCTCTGACTTCTGACCTGATGCCACCAGGTATGACATAATGGTAAATGACTGAAATATGTCATCAAAAAAGGGCATCACTGTACATCATCCACAGAGGGAAATATCCAGCTAATTCTGGTCGCATCTAAACCTCTAGATCACACTGAATACAGTGATGCATCTATGCTTGGAGGGTACTGTAAGTGTGAATTTTCCATTAAGTGGTACAGTTAAAACCTCTGGCGAGGGGATCTGATAAGAGTGGACATCCTGTAGTGAGTGGACGAGTTGACTGTTAACGCAGTTAAATGAGTGATCAACATGCCAAAAATGGACCACGGACAGGTTTTCCTAGGAGATTTCAAGCCACACAAACAATTAAAAGGCCAAAATACTTTGTCCATTTATATTAATTATATAAATATTCTATTTTGTACACATTTCTTTGTATCGGTTCAGTTATATGTTTTTTTTGTTGCCCTTGTGGCCTGTCCCTCTGAAGACTGGACACTTGTTTTCAAGAGACACTTGCCTTTGGGTTTTAAGGTGATCCAAAATCAGAGGCTTTACTGTATTTGGAAATAAATGATACTACGCTGAATCACAGACTGGCTGTCTTCCTGGTCTACAGACGAGGTAAGGAAGTGACAGTCAATGCTGCAGGTGGATTTATTACCGGACATCGTGCTTGTGAAGATCCCATAGAATCCAAAGACGAACACGAGGACCGATGAATTCCTGAAATGCAAGACTTTGATTCTAGATCATTTTCTCTCTTCCCACACAGTTCTCTCTGTAGGCTATTAAATCTCTGACAGCATAAACCATACATCCTACCAGCCGCAAATATTCCAGTAAAGTAAAATGGGCTCTTATATGAAATAAAAGTCTTATGTTTGCTGCATTTTTCTGCATTAATGCCAGTAAAGTGATTCTAGCACACAGGAAGAGAATGACCTCAGGCCTTTCTGCCAGTAAGGGTTACACTGAAGGAACGAAGCCAAGGGTTGGATGCAAGAGGGCAGAAAAGCCTGAAGGTAAAGTTCTCCCCCAGTTTTCTCATAGATAAAAACTAAATGCTATTCTTTACTGTGTTCACAAAGCAGAGAGTGCAGTATACAGCAAACCACTTGCATGGCAGCACTCAGTGTCTGTTGTAGTCTGAATGAGGCATAAACTGATGATTTACCTTCAGTGAAGGCCAGTTTACCTCTGAAGTACCAAGCATCCTTTTAACTGAAAGGTTAATTCAGTCAGCAGCACTCAGTGATTACGTCGCACTATTCATTCACAAAAAAATAAATGCCTGGACTAAAATGTGCACGTAAGAATTTTTGCCTCCAAATACAGTCAACCAAGGCAAACGGAGACCTCGGCTGTGATTCCTGAGTGTGGACTTGACTGCGTCATCCCACACGCAGTCCAGAGGTCTTGCTGAATCAGAATGTCAGTCAGGGTGACAGAGGCTTTCACATTTATATGCAGCCAGGCAAACATCCACACACACACAGAACTGAGTCACGATTACATGCCCCCGAAGAGGTATTGTTCACTCTGTCTAGTTGGAAAACATCTCTCCAAAGACATGACCTTAGCTGCTGACAAAGTCTCTGACCTTTGCATCGTATTGTCTGTTGACACATAACAGAGTGCTTGGTTGTATAATTTTAGAGTATTAAAAGAATGGATGTTTTAAAGCAGCACTCCACATGTGTTCAGGATGAGGTTACAGATATTTTTAAGCAGAGGCCAAGTGGACAATCCAAACTGCCAGTTGTTAATGGGAAAAGAAAGGTTGCAACAAGCATCGGATTGTGTGTAGAAATGTAATTCTCTGTGTGTGTCTGAAGCCCTTCTCATGTGAAAAATTTCATTGTGTTTTTCTGGCCAGTGAAGACCCAACTTTTTGTAAATGGCTCCCAAGGTGGAGCTTTTCAAAAACACTCCATCGCCATGTAATTGGGACGAAAACAAGACTTTCTGGAAACACTCTGGGCTTGTCTCCTTGTTGATGACAGAAACTACTGCACGTGCGCCACGGCCATGGTGAATAGTTTTTATGCACATGCTCAGTAGATGTAAAATAACAATGTTTTCCTCCAGAATGTCATGACTTCCAGTCCATATTCCACTGGGATGTGGTAGTTTTATAATTAAGAGTCGCCTGTAAAGTGTTTTGTTCTTATGTGTGGTTTCATTACAAAAACAGACCACTGCAACCACTCGTGGTCAAACCTACTAACTACATTGTTTTTAGGATTTCTGCAGTTGCTTTGTAAAATGATTTTGTTTTCAAAATATTGCTGCATAAACAAAAAACTTTTCTAAAACAAAAATGCAAAGATGATACATTTTCATTTAAAATGTTAAGTTAAGCTCAAAAGGCCAAACCAAGATAATTAGAGTTGTTAGTGTCTAAGCCAGATAAACTGGGTGAATGTTGTTGAACAAACAACACACAGACAGAATTACTCTTCATCTCATGAGGTGAGACAACAAAATGAAAAGTGGTTCTGGAGTGGACGTTTTGACTGAAAATGCCAATCAAGACAAACAGAAACAACAAGAGATTTGACATTACGCTTATAACTCGGACCTTTATGCTAAAGTTTGTCCTTCAAGTGACAAGGCACTGCGCTGGAGTAAATCAGGAAGGTTACATTGCGAGATCATTTCCAGTCTTTGCTGACTGAAGTAGAAGCCTCTCCTCCCTCAGTCATCACTGTATAATCGTGGTTTATGTGGAAGACGTTGCAGGCAGAAACTCAGAGGCTCGTCCCAGGGAGCCCGTGATTGATGGTCAGCTCGGAGCACTCACCTGTGCTGCATTCAAACATGCTGGAAGATAAGCATATTCAGAGCTGTCTGTCTTGACCTTTGCACAGTAATTAAGGGACTGCACTTGGTAAAAAGAGCTGAGTGCTCACGTCCTGCACCAAGTTGAAGAGCTCCAGCGTGAAGAGTCTGCCGCACAGGAAGTAAGATTGAATTGCAGCAAGCTCACAAATAACATCAGGAAAGGCAGGAAGGGCTTTGTTTTTTATTACCTGCCTCGAACAATAATCGCATTATGCAGTTATTTCATTTAGTTGTTGGTAACACAATAAAAAAAAAACATTTCAAGAAAAACTTTTGCTGGGTCCACCAATAAATCACCATAAAGAGTTATCCATATTGTTTTATAGGTTTTATTTTCCATAACTGTGGTATAAAAACATATTTAACACACAAAAATAATACATACTGAATGTCAGAAATGTCCATACGCAGCCTGGTTGCCAGTGTTGAGTAAACAGAGGCTTTAATAGAAGTGCTGCCAATTCTCTGGTCTTAAGTCAGTCTTTGTAAGGTTGTTTTTTTTAAACAGCGTGCTTCCTCTCACATACGTATTTCAGGAGTCAAATGGAACAAATGATACAGAGAAGAAGCACAGATGTTGTCATTGGTACGAATGTATGATTGCTGAAACAGGCTGACCACCATTTCAACACAGTATATTCAGTTATTCTTTCTACTGTAAAGAACAACTGAATCACTTTTATCATGTAATTAACAGATTTTTGTTTTGTTTTGCATTTGAATTTCTATGAGTGTGCATGTGAACATGCAACCTCTATACAAAAAGGCTTTTCCTCTTTGATACCACAGTGTTAAATACTATGCCACTGCTGCAAAAATACCCATAAGAAGAGAAGTGGAAAGGAAATTGACGAAATAATCTTCAGAGGAAGGTCTTCTTAATTTGGCTCTGACATCTTTGACCCAGTCGCTGCTGCATGAGGTCTAAAGCATCCGTGTGGGACATTTGACAAATAAAACAACAGAAGTGGAAATAAAGTTCAAGCTGAAAGTATAGAATAATTTTTTTTAAAAAAACCTCTGTGAAGTTCAGCATTTATTAAACCGCTCCAAAGAAATTTCACTTGAAGTTATTTCATTTTCATCCACTGGCTTGCCAACAGTTCCAGTCTGCTTGGCACGCTGCAGGATGATTGGCACATGTCCTGGAGGCATGAAATGTCAACAAACAGCATTACGATATAACACTTTAGATAGCGTGAAACACCGGTGCCTAAAGTGCAAACCGGATTTCTGGAGTGTATTTTTGCCTGCCAGAGAGTAGAAAAAGATGTTTCTAAATCCTCTTCTGATGAAAGCTTCAAAAGGTTTGAGCCAAAAGCTACTCGAGGCTCCAGCCCAATAAATCCAATATTTCCTACCTGCAGACTTCGCCCTTCCACTACATCCCACCTCAATTTTAACCGTTCTATTGTTTTACTCGAACCCTCGACTAATTACCACTGTGACCTTTACCTGACCTCTCAGTAATTAGGAGGCGCCTCTCATTAAGTCCTTCACAGGTTTCCTCTGAGAGGCTACGTTCTGCCCGCATAATCGCTCCAAGAAGCAATGAGTTAAGCAAAGAAGGTGACTAATGCAGAATGTAATCATTTTTTAGCTTTCTTGGATTCACATTTGCCAATTTGATGAAATCGAAGGCTTGTGTTTGAACATCACTATAACTGATTTAAGGATTTTATAGTCTCGGTATGACAAAAGCAGAGTCAAAGTTGTTACAACATCTAACAATTTGACATCGTCATTCACTTATATTGAGGCAGCCCCATTTACAAGGTCATTAACGGTGAAGCAGCAGAAATGCTGAAAATAATATGGTTTTCATGTTGGACCATTAGGGGGCGCTGTTGTTTGTTTTTGTAGAAAAAACACACTCATGAAGCAGAGAACAACAAGCTACAAACATTAACAAGGGGAGAGCACGGATATGTTTATGGACAGACAACCAAGTTGGATTGTTATTATGGTGACTGTCAACTAAAACTACCAAGTCCTGGAGAATATGGATTGGGAGTCATGACACTGCAGCCATGTTTGTTATTGTCCATCTACTTGTGCATGTGCAGAAAAACCGCTTTCTATCACCTTGGTGCATGCACAGTAGCAGCGTTTCCACCGTCGACACGGGTCAGTGCACTTTTAAATTTTGAGATTCATCCAGTGAAAGCACATCTACATGAATCATCTCTGCACCCTTACCCATATAGAAAATAAGCTGCTTGTGGGACTTGGTGATGCTGAGCCAAGGCAATGACGTCACATTTCACTCTGGACGGAGTTGTTCTGGATGAAGTGAAGATGAGCATCTGCTGTGAGGAAGGTCAGGTGAACTCAGGTGAGTGCTGTTATTTCAGCAGGAGGGAGGCTTTTCACTCTGCAACTCCTCCGTCGGCTCAACCACAGCAGACTCAAAAATTACATCAAATACTGCACCACTTCTGTGAGGTTAAACTTTCTTAAAGTGTGGGTTTTATAATCCATCACAAATACAGTATAAAGTTTTCAATGTACGTCTGAAATCATTTGATTTGTTGAGACGTTATTTCAGGAATGTACAATTCTTACTATTCTAAAATTTCCCCATACCTCCATGCAGTAAGTTGATTAAGGTAATAACAGTGAACTGTAAAGAATCTAAAGTGATTTCTGACCAAATTATCTTTCGCTGTGGCCAAGACAGAGATGCTGTTAGATGCAAGTTAGTTTTGGGTATTTCTATGAGGTTTCCAGCAAATTATGTCATTGATTATTACTCCATGAAATTTGTTTTGAATTCACCCTTCTTATATGTGCACATTATATCTGTAAGTTTACTTGATTATTTATTTTCCATTTCCCAAAAATCATGATTTTTTTTTTGTTTTACATAATTTTGTAATAACAAAACATGATTTGATATTCTTTAACTACAAAGTGATTAAGTCCAAAAGTTGCTGTAAATCCTCACCTAAAATATTTGTGTCATTTGAAAAAAAAAAAATTCTAATCCCACATTTCAGATACTTTACATTGATGTTCATTAGAAACAGTTTAAGTCCCAACACGGAGCCCTGGGGGTCGCCACAGTTTTCTGGAGGGAAACATTGTTGTTATTGTCCATCTGCTGACCATGTGCATAAGAATTATTCATACTTATATATACATTTATATGAGGAAAGCTGTGTTTTCATGGAGTTGGAGTTGGAGCGTTTTTAAAAAGTTGCATTTTCAGTGGCTCTGAGCATGATTTTCATGTAAACTGACACTCGAAATGCAAAAAAAAGTTTTACATTTTCACTTGAAAACATTGTTGTAAGTAAATTAGATCATATTTTATGTTTCGATAGTTGAAAACAGTGTTGCTAAAATGCACCACATACAGTAAAAAAGCTCCATTAAACTTTCGTCATGAGGTAAATGTTAAGTCAGACAAGCTGGCCTGGTTAGACTAAAACTGAGCAAATAAAAAGATCAAACTCTTCAGCTGTCATATGATTACAACAAACTGGGAAGATGCATCCCACTGGGTTATATTTATCCAAACGTGAGCAGAAGCAGGATTTACCTTCCCACGCTAACTACTGATCTGAGGAAATATTGTTGTGAGCTCTCTCTTTTCATGTCCGTTGTTTGTCTACATCTGTGTGACTGGGTGGAAAGCTTAACGCGATAGCCAGCCAGCCGCGGCTGTTGACCTTGGAGGACTACCTTCTGGCAACAGATCTGCTTCCTGCATTGATTTTTATTTTCATGGCTGGGTTATTTGGGTTTCTGCCCTCGAGTCGCAGCTCCCACCAAGGTCAGCTCGGGAGACGAGGAATCTGTTTTTGTCTCCATCAGTTTCACACTGTAAGTAGATATGATAGCGTTGTCAGGATCAGTCTGTTACTTCCACAGAGAGCCTTTCTTTTAGTTTGAAGAAATATACTAAATTACCACCTTTTCTCTTTAACTCTCATCCAACCCAAAAAAAACAAAACTACACAAAAAAAAACCCCAAACTGTACATCCCTTCAATTGCCAATCAGATCATCAATCGGCACTGATTCCCAGTATTTATTTTCATTTTCACTCTTATTTCAGTAATATACGTTAAATACATTACTACAGACTGAGCTGCGTTCACCAGTAGCTTCACCCAAGTTATAGTTAGGATAAACGTCAAAAAGCTACAATTTAGGAAAAGAGACGGGAAGCAGCAAAGTTTACAAAGCAGTGATTTTTTTTTAAGTTATCAGATGAAAGGAAGCAACCTGATTGAGATGTGTTATGGATTTCACAACCCTTTGACCTGTTTCATCCTCCTTTGTCTTTACAAAGTGAAGTGAGCAAAGTAGCTAACACATTTTAGTTCAGGTTCCACATACAACTCCTCAAATCAGCCGGACCAGTAAAATAGTGTAATTATAACTTTAACATTTAAACTTTAACGTTTATTTTGCTGTGGCGCAGAGTATAACCTTATGAAAATGCCTGTATTTTTTACAAAACCAAACAGTTACTACCAAAAAGTGTTTTCTTTAAATTATTTGCAATTTTCTTGGTGATTTCGCTGATCAGATTGGAACCTATGCTCTTGGCTAATTTTTGAAGTCTTAAGTTTTAAAGTTGAATCCATCCTGAATTCAAGCAAAGTTTCGGCTTCAGTGTTCTTAAATGGCTCGAAAGATTTCCTGGTGCCAGTAGAGCGGTTCATCATGAAGTACAGGGAAATCAAAGCAATGGATGTGTTTGATTGAACAACTGAATTTGAAACATTTGCACCCTGCTCATCACTAACAGTAACACAAAACAAAGCCACTTTTCACTGGTCAGGAAAAGACTTGTGCTGAGAAATGTATATTTTTTTTTTTTTTTTTTTTTGGGGGACAAATCTTTGCATCTTAATTAACGTTATTATTTTTTCATCGCTAAATATCTCACAAATGATCTACAATGTTTATTTGTCGGCAGTCTGGTGCTCTGGCTTTATGTTGGTGATGGTGTTATACAGAGATGGAGGCCACAACAAAAAAAGTCACGCCACTGAAAGCCATGAATATGCACCGGGCATGACATACTGTGAGAAATTGCTTGAATGTAAACTAGTGGATTTAATTTCAAGGCTCGAGTCGATGCAGGCTGCAGCTGATCAATACGATGGATTTATTAAAACATCTCAATAGGCTATTTCTTGTATTATGCACACAGAACCTTTAAGAGAGAGGGCGAGGAGGAGACTGTGACAAGCATTTCTGTATTCAAACAAGCGCTTTAATATCAATTTAATCCGCTTCCCACAACGTGGCCTTGAAATAAAAAGTGTACTCATTGCATTAATTTCCACCTTGAAAATGATTCACTTGTCTTGCAAGTTAAGTTCAGGGCTCAGTTACTGTTCAGGAGTTACAGTCTTATATTATCTGTCTTCAGCATGTGGAGATACAGTGTGCACTTAACTCATGTTTACATCTTCAGGTTCCAGTCAGATCGCAGAGAGAATAAATTGAAACTCTTCCCCTCCGTACATCCCAGACCGGGTTCATAACTCTTAATAAAGCCGACTGGATGGGCTCTTGTCTTATGGCGGAGAGACTGCTCTACCTTTGACCTACTTCTATACCAACAATGACCAACACCAGCCACACTGAGGCACGAAACCTCCATCCCCCACTGCGCTCCGCTCCGCCTCTCCGGGCTCCGTCCACTTCGCTTTCACCTCCATTTTTCCAACTGAATAAAAGCAGCCTGGGGGCATGCGAACGGGGCGAAGAAACGATCAGAGAACCTATTGCACGAGCCTGCATAGGTTGAAGAAGCTGGGTGTGTGGACGTCAAGATTCTTCTTCTTTTTTTTTTTGTTTTTTACACACCTCGAGGTGCTTCCGGTCGAAAAGCACACCAGGTGAAGAATGACGGTGCAGTAAATTGAAAACACATTTTTTTTTAAAGCTAAATAGGCTATTGAGCTGCCGCTGTCTCTTCACTTTCAATATGGAAATGCATCCACTTGTATGCAGGTTCTAAAATCACTCATTGATCCATGTGCTCTTTTGTAACAGAATCAGTCAAAACAAGGTAGCCAAATAACATAATCAATAGCCTTTACACAACGTCTTGTGTAAACTGAAGTTTCCCATTGACTGGCTATTGACTTTAAACAATAGTATCTTCATTCATTAATTTTCTAGCCTGCGGATCCACTTCAGACTGTACTGTTTTACAATGCTCAACACACGCACACACACACACACACACAGGAAAAGGCAATCTTGTCCAAACAATTATTGAACATCATTGTTGGGATTCATTGTCCGGTAATGAAGGAAATTTTGCTGACCTAAGAACAACAAATGCTGTTGCTTCAATAATTAACAAGAGTCTCAACCTTCATCTGGTCCCCAAAGACTTTCTCCGTCATCCGTCTCTCTCTCTTTCTCTCTCTCTCTCTCACACACACACACACACACACACACACACACACACACACACACACACACACACACACAC
>OMNM01024875.1:6199-16865 GCA_900302745.1 Parablennius parvicornis | reverse complement strand
TAAGGCAGGGCTCGGTCTCTCCCCGGGGTTTCACTGATGTAACGGTACTGAGTAAAGATGCTGCCATCTACTGGAAGCAGAGCGGCAAGTACAACTTGGGTCGCTGCTACAGAGTTTGTGATGGTCTATTGGACAATCAAACCTTTCGACTCCACCCCTCCATCCATCCATCCATCCATCCATCCATCCATCCATCCATCCATCTATCCATCCATCCATACAAATGATTTAGAAGAACACATGGACAAAAAGACACGCAAGAGAACGTGCAAACAGAAAGATCCCAGAACCCCGGAATTGTACCGGGAATATTTTTTCTTTGAGGCCAAAGTGCGAACAAATACTTCACCGTACAGACTGTACATGTTTTCTTTTAAGTTTTGAGAAGACATCATGTCTAACAGCCCATAAGGATGTTGTCTGCACATTGAAGAGCCACATGAAGATTTAATATGGTATAGAATAGAATAGAATAGAATAGAATAGAATAGAATAGAATAGGATAGCATAGAATAGAATAGAATAGAATAGAATAGAATAGAATAGAATAGAATAGAAATATTTTATATATTATTATTTCCTCAGGGAAATTCTTTGGGTTTGATCCTAAGTGTAACTCTTGAATGTGTGTCTTTATACTTTTGTATTTAATCTTTCAAATAAACCAAAATAATCATACTTTATTAACCAAATACAAACAATGATTTACAATCTAAAATATCAAGGCTCTTTGGTGGAGAGAGGAAATAAACAAAAAGAAGAAAACAAAATTATGATTATTAACATATGTATATCAATAGAATAATAAAATAATTATAAAATCACATAATATACAAAAGAAAAAAAACATGTGAACTCTAGAAACAGCATGTGAGTGGGTTATAAGCAGTTAACTGTAATATTTAACGATTATCACCATGAATGCTCAGTTGGAGATGAAATTGGCCAATTTGTAAGGTTTTTTTGTTGATTATTCCAGCTCATGGGGGCTGATCATTAGAGTTTCAGAACATGTTTTAGGATTAGTTTTTGCATTATAAGTAATTTCTAACAAGAGGAGGATTGAAGATAAACCAGGATTATATGTGTGGGTCGTTTTTTGCTTTCTGATTTGGGTTAGAAATCCTAAATGTTTCATTTTTGGAAAGAAATCTAAAAAAATGGACATTGAACTCAATTTCCTATTTTCTTTTGTCATGTATGAAATACATTAAGGCCGTCATTGATGGGCGGGGCTTCAGCGCCCCTTTTGTTTCTGATTGGTTCATGTTTGACTGAACTTTTCACAGTAAAACTCCTGACAAATAGCAACTGCAGCCTCCAATCTGTTGTCACGACTGGAAATATCCTATTTGTTTCCATTCTGCCTGTTTGAATCTACTGTAATGTAGAACAAATGATCAAATGTAATGTTAGTTATTTAATGTTTCAACAATTGTCTGATATTTATAGGTTTTGGCATTTTTAAATATGATTAAGAATCTCACTTTGAGATACAAATTTTAACAAAATTGAAGAGGTTGTTATTTCCAGACAATACATTAAAAAATCTAATTTTGAACAAATATTGCTACACATAATTACTCTCTTGCTACCCCGGTAAATGATTTCAATTTCAAAATGAAGTCTCTTCTTAATTATTTCTGGTTTGGACTTGGCGGGTTTTGTCTTGAGTGTGCATCTCAGAAACAGTCCATAATATCAGTATATATTTCTTTTTTAAAAGATGCAGTGAGTCAGCCAGTGTTTCCTTCTTGCTGCTGAAGCCTGGTGGGATGTCAAGTCTAAGTGGAGGAACGTGTTCATAGTGTCTTCAGTGTAGAAGGTAGAATCACAGAATTTAGTTTGGAAACTGTCAAAACTTGTGGCTCCATGTGACTAAGTAAAAATCTGTGACTTCATATATTTATCACACCCAATGCAAAAATAAAAATAAAAATATTAATTCCAGGGCAAAGTTTAACACTTAAATGTTATGTTCGGACAGGAATAAAGAGTAATTGAATTTTAACTCGTTCTTAATCCACTGATGAGAGACATTTAATAGAACTGTTCTTGAGACGGTCATTTCTGGAAGAGACCATTTTTGGTCTTTGATCAAATAGGGTCTCTGATTTTTCATTTTTAACAACCATATTAGTAATACTGGTTCCCACGATTGTATTTTCAAAATGGTCCTGGTGTTAATATCCTGATGGATTCAAGTATGAATTAATAGTCAGAAAGATTTTCCAATTCACTCTGTGGGAGAAATGACGAGAACTGAAGCTCTTTTGACGTGTTTCAGCTTCTTTTATCCGCTCCATGTTCTCAAATACTAACAAACAAACAAACATGTTTCTGTTCAGTCAGTTTAGAAACATTATTATTGTTTGAAGTACAGGTACAGGTACAGGTACAGGTACAGGTACAAGTACAGGTACAGGTACATGTACAGTTACAGTTACTGTTACAGGGTTACAAGTACAGGTACAGGTACAGGTACAGGTACAGGTACAGGTACAGGTACAGGTACAGGTACAGGTACAGGCACAGGAGTGTCTATATTGTGTTTATTGCAGTGGGCCTCTGTCACAGTCCTGCTGTCAGACACACTGGAGGAGAAGCTGTAAAGCAGTCGTGGTTAGTTCGAAAAACACCTCACTGCTCAAGAGTTAATTGAACAGATAACATCAGTATTATTTTGGGGTATTTGATGCAAAATGAACATAACAAAGAGAGGAGACGCTGTTTACTGCTTCATGGTATCTCGACAACAGAATGCCGGATTGAGGCGAAGGCAGGGTTTTGTGAGAGGAGCGCTGAAGCAGATGTGTCAAGATGTGTCAAGGACGAAATTAAGGGTCATCAGTAGTGAAGCCTGAAGGGCTGAAGCCCTCGAGCCCAGGGTTGTGGAGGTCGCTCAAGGCCCCCAGAAGCCAAAAAATCTTAGATCATTAAGAGACAAATTCTGAGCATTTTGGGGATTGTTTTACATTAATTGTGGCATGTGTCAATGTGTCATGAGATACATTTTTAACTTTTATATGAAAGTCTTGGTGGAGTTTTAGAGCATTGCGGTGCTTGAAATAATTACTTAGAATTTATATAATGTGACAATGTGATTTGCAATAGGTACAAAGTGTCACGAGATACATAAGGTATTACTTTAGAATATACATTTTTGTGCCTTGTACACTTTCATGCAGCAAAGGTGTGATGGACATAGACTTAAACTATGCAGCAACTCAAATCTCACTTTATGCAGAGTGGTGGTGGTAGTGGAGGTCCTTTTATGTCCTGAGAAGAATAAAAACACCTCAGAAAAACTCTTGTTCAAGGCTTTCATAATTCAGAGGGTTAAACTTAAAAAGAATTTTGAAGATGTAGGAAACAGTCGGGTGTCAGCACCTTTGCTGTGTTCAAACACATAAAGAAAAAATTGAAAAAGATTTTTAAAGACTGAGTCTAATCATAGAAAGTACACATGCACAATAACAATCAGACAATAGAATCATTTCTAAAGCTAAAGAAAAACCAAGTAGTTCTTTAAAACAGTATTTGAAATTGTTACATTCAGTGTTAGTCTAAAAGTAATAACATGAACAATTAAGACTAATACACGGCCTTCATGTCACTATTTTAGTGTCAGCACTATTGAAACTGATAAACAATGGGGAAAGTATCTATACACATGAAACAGATAAAGGTCTGTTTGACCTCTGACCTCGGCACTATCCAGTAAAGACTGGTGGCCACAATGTCTCTGATCTTTTGGGTGACTTAGTCCAGGCCATGGGACGCCTCCATCAGGTCCTCCAGCTGCTCATTCAGTGTGTGGACTCCATGTTCTTTTGTGTTCTATGATGTTCTATGGTTTAATGCTTTGTTGTGCATTTGTTTTTATTTCAATCAAAAAATGTTTAGCAGTTTCTTTATGTGTCTGAACACAGGCAATGGTGCTGGCACTTGATATACACATGCCGGGTTATTAATTCTTTGCTTTATTTCAGTATTATATCAGTGAGATCAAGATATGTACATAATCTACGTACATCTGTCACCACAAAATCAAAGGCGAGTACCAACACAAATGGATTTATTAAGCACATTTTTTAAAAGTTTTATTCCAGGTATAATTACTAGTATGGCAAAAATAAAACAAACCAAACCAGTCCTGAGTTCCTCCAAAAGCTTCAATATTGCATCGCTGTGTTGTTCATATATCGGTCTGTTGATCTATGTAGATTTGGTGTTGCTCATGAAAAAACACAATATCCAAATCTCCTGATCAGGCCAGTTTGCTCATGTATTTATTGTATGATATCAAGTTTGCATGTTTGTTACACACACTAACGTTCATTCAATCAGGCCTGCCAAGAACAAACATGTCCCACAGTGCCACCTGCAGGACTTTCTTTGGAACTGCTTTTGGCAGTGTTTGGTTTGAGTGTAAATAATCTCAGAAAGAATCAATCAGTCACTTTTATTGTCATGTAAATACCACGAAATTCTGTTGGAGCAACACAACCCAACTTAGTATGTTTGGAATGTCTGGAAAAAAAAAGGGGCATTAATGGTTCAGAATTCCATAAATACCCTAAATTCCATTATGATATTAGAATCCAGTGCAGTCCATCATATCAGTATATTTTCCATTTGCATTTCACTTCTCTTTTAAGGATACAATGACTCAGATAATGTTTTCTTCTTGCTGCTGGAGTCTGGTGGGATGCAAAGTCTGTGTGGTAGTCTGTGTGGAATCACATCACATCTCTGATGTGCAGAGATGAAGATCCTGTGTTCACAGAGGAGCCGGACCATCAACAGCTCTGACATTCACAATATTCATGCCTTGAAGACAAGTTATGCTAGAAAGAAAGTATCTGTTGGTTCTTAGAGACCCAGTTCAGTTCTAAAAAATTACAAATACTACTTAAATGTGTATTGTTTGTGAATGTAATTATGGAATTAAAGCTAGCCAAGGTGCAGACACTTTTTATATGCACACCTAGTAAGATGTGGATGGGTTGCAGATCTAGGCTTGATATTGCTAAATAAATGGGGTACAATCAGGGATTTCATTAACTCATTGTGTTGCTCATAGAAAAAACACAATCTCATAATCCCCTCCTCAGTAGCAAGAATTACAAATATACTGATAGAATGGATGTTATATATGGATATTTCTGAGACATATCTTCAAGACAAAAACTGCCAAGTTCACACCAGAAGTAATTTAGAAGAGACTGCACTTGTAAATGAAAATCATCTAGCAGGTGGAGCAATTATTTGTAGCAACATTAGTTCAAAATTAAATTTTTATCATGTATTGTCTAAAAACACAAATGTTTTTCATTTTGCTCATATTTATATCTTAAAGTGATGATCATATGCACGTCTGTTGGTTAATTTTAAGTTTTTACTGCTTTTGGCGTGTCAGATAGTTGCTGGCAAAGGGCAGTTTACAATCCAGGTGTTAATGGGTTAATCAGGACTAAGTGTGGAAAATAACCCAGTGCATAGTGAGTATGTGTGTATCGCATTGATAAATAACCAAATGCGATATTTCCAGTAGTGACAACAGACTGGAGGCTGCAGTGGTTATTTCACATTCAGGTATGTTAAGTTTACCTGGAGTCGTACTGTGAAAAGTTCAGTCAAACATAAACCAATCAGAAACAAAGGGGGGGCTGAAGCCCCGCCCATCAAGGATGGCCTTAATGCACTTCATCCATGCCAAAAGAAAATAGGAAATTTTGTTGAATGTCCATTTTTTCTATTTCATTCTAAAAACGAATAAAAAACAAATTGAATTCTAGTTTTTTCGTTTTCTTACCCAAATTAGAAAATGAAAAAACCACCCGTTTTTTGTTTTTTTTGTATCTCATTGTGTGGACTTTGTCCACAAATCAAACTAACAAAACATACCTTGGTCGTTGATTTACATGTGTTGTGGATGTTTTTGTTGTTTAGTTGGTGCTGTCTTTGGAATTAAGTTGAAACAAGGTTGGTCCGGGAAGGAGTGTTTATTGGAGCACCCAGTCAACAGAGAGAGACGCTGTCTGCCAATCAAGTGCCAAGGTCAAGGTCTTGAGAGTGAATCTTATCCCTCTCCTGGAGGTAGGGGGGTGAACATAGAGAGAGTAAGGCACAATGCTTCACCTTGGCCCCAGGAACAGAGGTCCGTTCTTTCACAGATAAGAAATTAGGGAGTACTGAAGAGTTGAGAAAGCCTTTGAAAGAAGAGAAAGTTCTGATAACAACAAGAAGCCCATTGTCCTTTAAAAAGCTCTTTGTGAGATGTATACGATGTAGAATAATTATAGTATAGTATATATAGCATAAAATATATTTTTACTATGACAATCCACCCTTTTGGTCATAAATTATTATTGACCAACTAAAGAAAATAAAATCATATATAAGACTGTAATGAGAACATCCATCATGTCACCCTGAAAACAGTTTCAATCATAACTTCATAAATCATCACATGGAAATAGCTGTTCTATCAGAGCATGTAAAATAATATAAGAAAATATGAAGTCAGTTGATTAATGTGAAACTCAGAGAATGTAAATGTATACTCATGAACTAAAGTTATTAAAGTTCTAAGCATATTATTATACGCTATTCAGGAGACATTGTCTATAATAAAATTAAAACATTATGCCGTTATTAGGAATTTATCTGTGTTTTCCTTATTATCAAATTTGTCCTTTACAGGATTATTTTATAACTCTAGTCATGTTCCTCGTCACTGTCTCTGCAGAGAACCCAGGTTCAGTCCTGAACTTTCAGTTCAGTATAGTTTTAATTATCATTATCTAAATTCATAAGTAATGGCTCTGTCCCTCATATTAGTTTTTAGCATTAATTCGTAATGTAAAACAGCCAGACCAGTTATTTTATCTCTGGGTGATTTATTTATATAGCTTAGGTTGATTAACTGTCACCACAGCTATTTTTCCTTGTAGAAAGTTTAAGTAAATCACTAAGTTTAAGTAAATCACTAAATTTAGAGTTTGAAAGTATTGCCTGGCAATGGTGTCATAACATTGGATCTGATGATCTATTGCTGGGGTTTTTAGTTCAGGTGTTTGAAATAGATTATTATGAGACCAACATCATGTCTTCTGAGAAATCTATTCCTAATTACTAAGTAATAATTAAAATCTCTTTTTAACTAAACCTGCTCATTGGGAATAATAACTTTAATTGAACATTTTTCTAGCAATCTTTAACAATATTTCTTTAATTTGCTTAGTCAGATAAACTCTCCATGAGTTAACCATTTAGAATATTTATTATTAGTATTATTATTTTTTGAGTAATTTCAATTCCATTTATTAATTTGAAATCCATTGATGGTATGAACTTTCCCTTCTATTGAGACATGAGATAATCCATGACTCACACAAAGCTACATATCACAAACTAGTTCTCAGTTAAAGCAGTTATTTCTTTGTTGAAGTTGTGTGTAGATTATGTCTGATAATCATTATTCTATTTCAGCATAAATATCAATTCAATATCTACAATGTTTAAGGAGAATCACATTATTAGTTTTTTAATTTCGGGTTTTAGGTCTTGTAAGATGGCTGTTTCCAAGCTTTTTCTAAATGTTTAGTCCAGTTTAGTTAGGTTTAGTTTTGTTTAGTTTAGTTTAATTTAATTTAGTTTAGTTTAGTTTAGTTTAGTTTAGTTTAGTTTAGTTTAGTTTAGTTTAGTTTAGTTTAGTTTAGAAGTCAATTATCTTTTCTGATGTTATAACCATTTTGTTTTTGGACATTTGCAATAAGTCATAGATTTCTTCAGATACAACTAAATCTAACTTGATCCCCATGTCTAACTCATGTGTACATGTTTCTACTGGAATGTTTTCATCACTGTGTGTGTGTGTGTGTGTGTGTGTGTGGATTCTGTTTGTTTTTTTGTTTTTTTGCATTTATTTTATCCAATTGTTTTTATTCAGTAATTTAACTACTTTTATTCTTTTTCAAGTTTAAATTTGAAATAAATTGTTGAGCTTATTACACTATGGTTAGCAGCAAAAAAAACGTGGGTGTAGGAGTGATTAGACCCAACCTTTCCAATGTTTTCAGGATTAAAAAGAGACTAAGTGGTTGGACCTGGGTCAACCCAACTCTGGGTTAACCCGTGGTCATGCAGCTGTCTTGCTGGGCCGTCTTAAACCACAATAATGTGTGTGTGTGTGTTTTGGCACCGTTCTCCTGTGTTGCTATAGCAGCACACTTCTATAACCTGGGAAGTAATTGCGAGCACATCACTGCTCTTTGTGTGTGCATCAGTCAGTGCTAACAGTGTTAGCTTGGTGTGCTCAGGCTGGGTTTTGGGTGTTGCCGTTGAATCAGGAACAAGTTCGTGGGGGTCCGGAACCTTCTTGCAGTGTGATGCGTGGACCCACGTTGACCTTCCAGCGACCTATACGGCGATGTGAGTGGTCAGCAGAATCTGAAACGGGCTTAACCACCTCTGGTGAGACGACTGCGTCCATTGTAGGTTGTGAATGTACACGTAGTCGCCTGGTTGGTGGTTGTGAAGTTATCCAGTGGCTAATAGTGGCAGAGCTGCTTGGACTCTGGACCTGTTTGAGAAAGAGATTTGGACAACCACACACAATACGATAATGTCACAGCCCTGGCTCTCCAGGCCTGTGTGCCTGGCTGGGAAGGTGGGGTTTGGCTGTTCCTGCCGTTACTCCTCCCTCTCCTCCTGTGTGCAAGTCATGCCCATGGCTTGGACCCGCCCAGTGCCTCTCTCAGGCTGATTAAGGCCAGGTGGACTCAGCTGTGAAAGGCCACCAAAGAGAGCTGGTAAAGGCCATGGAGAAGGACTGTGAGCTGCTGCCTACCTTCATGTGTGCTGCCTGCCTGCATGGAGACTCCATGAACTACCGAAGCCTGTTTTGTTCTCAAAACCCCTGTAAAGTTTATTGTAAATAAACGCCGCCTTCACTGCAACCACCTTGAGTCCTGTCACTTCCCTGAGCCAGTCATGACAGAAAACAAAATTTCATCTGCATCTGTCGAGAATCAGTGTATTTGAATAGCTGCTATCATCCCTCCTCTTGACACATGGTCCACACCGTGTGTCAACCGGACCGTACCGTGTGTCATGTGAGTGTGTGTCACCTGCAGTTCTCCACTGCTTTATTTATACAGGAGAAACCATGGATGTAACTTCAACCAGACTGGTTGGAGTAGAGGGAAGAACATCCTTGAGGAAAGAGAAAAGTGAAGCTTCTCATGTCAGAAGATGAAATGCGAACTGCACACAACAGATCGCAATGTGCGAAGCAGAATGGCATCAAGAATGGAGGAGGCAAAATCATCTGCTTTTGTGAGAGAGATATGCGAATGACAACCAGCAACTCTAAAAATCATGTTGGTCTGTTTTTAAGGCAATGCTAACAGCAGTCAGAAAGTAACAGAAAGTCAGTCAGAGCAAAAGAAAACTAAAAGTTTCTTCGTAATTACTGTCTATGTTCGTCTTGTTACATGAGAGATGCAGGGAATGTATTCTATGAGCTGCAGCTGTCTAAGTACAATGTGTGAAATGTGTATCGCAGCAGCTTTTAACAGCTTTTCTTTAGCATCAATCGGTACCTGCTAGTTATACACATACAACTAACAAGACGTATGACAAACAAGACGCACACAAGATGTTGGTCAGATCCAGACATTGTTGCTGTCTCAATGCCCGACAGTTTGCATGTCAAAACAGCTCCTAATTTGAGCAATAAATCCCATCCCAGAAGATTAACAGGGCAGGAGTCAGAGACAACAAAATTGTGTGAATGGCTGTCACGCTTCTGACCAAAACAATCAACAGTTTTAGATAACAATCCAAAAATGATCCAAAACTCGGTCACTATTGGCACAGACAGAGGAGATAAATCCTCCACTCTGTGTCAAACGGCAACTATCGCGGTTTTTGATCACTTAATTTTTAACCCCAGTCTCAACAAGAAAAGAAACAACACCAAGAATAGTCAAAGTTGTCAAAGGGAAGTTTTTTGGGTTTTTTTTTTTTTTAATGCTTCATGAGACAGCAGAGAGTAAAAAATTTTGAGATAACAAATGAGTGGGCGGGTGTGTGTGTGTGTGTGTGTGTGTGTGTCTCTTTCAGTATCCGTGTGGAATGCGTTTCTGAAGCTGGTCTGGCTGCATTTTCGGTCTGCCCTGATCCGACTCTGGGTGAAGGGTGTGGGGGTGAGTGAGATATGGCGTGTGTATTGTGGATGTGTGTAGTGTATGCTATTTTCAAGTTCCCTTCTTTTGGCTCTCAGTCAGACATGGAAGGGCGACTCGAAGCCCCCCGTCCATACACCACGCCGGTCTTCACGGTCCCCTCTTGTCCTTTTGGGGACAGTGTCTTGCCCATGGCCGACAGCAAAACTGTTTCACCTGTCAGTCTCCAGACCGCGCACTTGTATTCGAGAGCCTCAGCAAACTGGTCTTCCCCCTGACTGACGAGAGGAAGCCAAATCTTTGCAGCCTCGAACAAGTCAGGGTCCATGTGGCAGTGCACGAGAGTTCTTTGTGCTTCCTTGTGCTTCTGATGGTGGTCTTGCCGGGGAGCGGATGGTGCGGTGTTGGGGCGGCGCGGCCCAATCGTCCACGTCAACCTTCCGAGCCTCCGGAATCAGCAACCTCGGATA
>OMNM01024872.1:1652-12888 GCA_900302745.1 Parablennius parvicornis | reverse complement strand
CAACAACAGTAAAAAAAAAAAAAAAAAAACAACAACCAAAAAACAATCTATTATATTGTTTAACGTGAGGACGAGAAATCTGCCGGCAGTTCGATCTCGCGAGATCCCGTCCCTTCACATCAGCACGTCACTGTCCATGACGACACCAAACTATGGCGAACTAAATGATATGTGTTCCACTCCACTAAAATGAGCAGATTTCCATGACAAGGATTGGCTTGACCAATCCATGGACTTATCCTCACTGCTCAGAGCGACTGCTGAATGTCCTTCCAATGCCAATCTGCAGGTCACACTGATGGACCTTATATAGTTTGGAACAACTAGGTTATACTGCAGTGTGTTAAAGATTTTGGTCATAGTAGTCATTTCTACCATGGGCTTTTTTCTGATGTTGGTTAACTTTTGTCAGGCCATCTTTATCGATCTCTTGAATACCCAATTGTTTTTACTTCCATGTAACCGAGATGTTACGGACAGTGAATTTAAATTGTCGTAAAAATGTTTAATGTTTAATGTAATTATCTCTGCTTTTGTTTTTGTAAATTCCATATTTTTGGAAGATGAATCACTTTGAGAATATTTTGGGGTGCAACAAGTGCTGTACTTGACTGTCTACTGTCTATATTTTTGCATAGCAGCTTCATTAGTGTGTAAATGGGTGAAAGTGACTGATTATGTAAAGCATTTTGACAATATTTAAAGTTACTCTACCAGAAAAAAATCTTTAAAATAAACCTCCCATAAAATGTATCACCCCTGCACTGAGAAGAAACCAATACACAAAAACTATTATCACTCATTTCCACAAATTCCCAACACGAAGTTGCCCACATCGATCTCACGAATATCACTATGTTTACGAACAAATTGGAATTTATAGCCATCAAAATGTGTTTATGTTTTGCTAACTGATACCGTCAACAACGGCGACGCATAGGTTTCTTGGATATCAAAGATGGCGTTGAAGCAGCTCAAGCGAAAAGATTAACATTTTACCAGACAATCTCAACATAAGACTATTCAAGCCATGGGAATAGCCTCAAATGTTGTGAAAATGATCGCTTATCATTTTTGCAGTGCAAATTCAGATCTCGCGAGATCGAGTGTACAAGGAGGATCTTCTGACACAATGCCTCAGCTATCTTCGGGCATTTCCGTGACTGCAAAATGTCACAAAACCTTGGTATGTTGTGGAAAATTTTTTTTTTCTTTAAAAAGTGAAAACTATTATTATTGATGTACATCAGCAACTAAAACTGATCCCTAAGTTTTCCATTTTTCCCTTTTGTATTCTGGTGGAGTAACTTCAAGATGTTAAAAAAACACACACATAAAGCAAGTCTTTTAGCCATTTCCTCATTTACTAGTGATTGTAGATTAGCAGCATTCTGAGCAGGCAATACACAATTACATTTCTTCAGAGGAGATGTGAATGGAAAGATAAACATAACCAGGTCAATGAAATGTGCTTTTATTTTCTTTTTTGTGTCAATCCTCTTGTGACCTTAATGATTTATTCTATTCACCTCTTGTATGTAGATTGAAACCCCTGAGATGAATAAGTGGAAAGGCCTTGGGAAAACATGCCGGAACAAATAATCAACAACAATAAAATAAAGATTAAAAATACAACAAATCATTCCTGAATGTTGGACAACACTTTATCCCATAATAACGGCAGATGGATTTTCTTTTGCAATCACTATATAAACTATGCATTCCCACGTCTATCAAAAAAAATTACCATCTCTGGATAATCAATATAAATCACATTACAGCCCTCTATTAAACCCAATCAACGTCAAATGGCAGCTGCACTGATATGTGTAAAACAATTTGACAAAAACCACTTTTGATGTATTCAGCGCTGCACCGATACCATCACATGCACTGATCCACCAGATAGAGACTTGAGTGAGACTGACTCCTGTAACTCAATATATGCAAATATCAGCCAGGCAAGGTTCACTTGTAGCGATTATCCATGTACAAGATCTTTGATTAAGCCAGCACGGTGCAGTGTACATTGATTGAAAGAGCACATTTCCAAACGACCCCAGTGTCTCATTACAGTTTTATTTTTTTCCTTTAACCCACTCACTGATTACTAGTGGGTGTAGTGGTTGTTACTCTTGTGTGTTCAGTCAAAATCAGTGAAGCACTGAATAGGCATTACATACCTAAAGAAGAGCATTTTAATTATCTCATTTCAAATATCTAATTTACATAATGTGGATGTGGCAACGGGAAATATTCACAGTGAAGCCTTTTACCTGATTGCACCTTAATTTTTTTAAACAATGTGATAATTCATATTATACATATATACCCCATATACTTTATAATCTCTAAGGTCAAGTTATTAAAATTAACCACAGATTCTTATGGTTTAACTACCTGTAGTTTTTAATAAGGGTTCACACAAAAGGCAATAAACTATTTCACAATTGTCTGTTGTGTGTACTATATTGTATTAACTTTCATCGCAGGCTATGAGGTGAATATTTCCTTCTTCACACACCAGTAATTTATGCCCCGTTCACACAACATTTTCTAATGAAAATTAAAAATGTTTGTTGTGTTTTGGGTGTCCATTTACATGACAATAGAGCTGGGACCAACTAAATATGTAACTTGTGGCAAATGGCTCCCACAGTGGAACTTTTGAAAATGCTCCAACTCTGTCTCAGAGGAAAACACAAACCGGGGGGAGGAGGGCATAAAACGTTTAAAACTTTGTTGTCTGTCCATATTAATGTTCATGTACTCACCATTGTTCATGTTTAGTGCATCATTCTCTGCCAGCATGTGTGTCATTTCATTAGATATATATTTATAAAAAAACAAAACAAAAAAAAAAACAGCTCCCACTAGTGGCCCTTCGTGAAATCCATATTGCCATTTCTGCGTAAACAGACATTGTTTTCAGTACGCTCCCGATTAAATGTGCAACTTTTCTGAAATAAAAATGCAAAAACAATACGTTTTCTCTTGAAACGTCGTGTAAACAGTGCCTTAGTGTATGGAAAAAGATAGATTGAGACATTGCCACCTAGCAACAGAAGGGGGGAAAAGCTCTTGGAATTATCTCTTAGTAATTTGGTTTCCTTTGTCTAACATATGAAAATGGGGTGTTGAGGGCTTGATAGTAAAGGGATAAGATTTATTTATTTATTTATTGATACTGGATATAATATTAATAAATTATTAATTTTTTTTGCCAATACAAGTCCCAATTTCAACCTAATAACAAAGGAATGACGCAAACTTCTCTTGCAATAGTTTTTTTTTTTTAATGATCACAATGTATTCTTCATTGTATGTGTGGAATTGCTACATTGAGTCATTGCTATTCTATCTGAAATCTAAAAATGCATTTTATTCCACACTTGGTTACAGCAATTTAAAAAAGAATATAGATTCATGTTTTGAATAGATTTTTTGATGTGTTGGTCAAAACTGATGGTGAAGCAATTGCACCTCAGCGTGTTCTTGACTCACATCAGACACGAGGGTCTTGCCCAACATGAAGCTGTGAGTGACATGCTGCTGGTCGGCATGGGCTTCACTTCACACTCATCTGCCAGTGCAATGATAGACAGCACACACACACACACACACACACACACACACTCATCTCCACAGGGAGAGATGTTCCAGGCATAGGCCATACAAGGCATAAATGATCCACTGCGCCTGAGGAATATGTTACAGTGGGTTCATTCATTCATGTTGTCAGCAATCTATCTCTGCTTTTCTTTCTCTTCAAAAGAAAGACTTCAACCCCTCTGCTGCATTTCAGCTTCTGTAAGCATTCCTTGGCTTTGCTACACATTATTTTTAAATTCCTTATCATACATAGCACAAAGGATAATCCCCAACTCACATTGACAAATACCACGGTGAGAGTTTATCGCACCAGATTAATAAACATGTTTTCGTGATTTAGAGGAGCTGCTTCTTTTACAGTACCGCAGCGAATGTAATCGCTCAAGACTCCAGCAGAGACAATAATGCAGGAGAGCATGTGCACTTTGTAACATAATTAAAAGTTGTCCAGGGGTAGGGACTGCTGCAGGGTGCAATTACTCATAACTGCCAATGTGATAACATGAAAGTCTGTGGATAACTGTATTGTACAAAAATTCAAACAGGTTTAAAATTGGTGAGACACTTTCCCTACCAGGTTGTGTGAAACTGAGGATGTGTGTGGCAGATTAAGAGAACTCTTTGCCTCACACAAAGACAAGAAAGCATGACATCTTCATGTTGCAAATCCTGTGACACCTGTCAATATCCCCGACCTGAGTATGACCATATTTGTCAAGAGAATGAAGTTGACATTGGATTCAGCAAACATCACCGTTCTCCTATAGCTCAGCAAGACAATAATGCAACCAGGGGGGAAAAAATGGTTTATTCTCCTCTCAAAATATCCGAGAAGCTCGTGACTGTCTAACATTACCAGCAAATCAATGAAAACTGCTGATTCCTGGAGCCTGTATGCCCTGCAAACACCTGCGCTTTCATGATCGCCATTTTATGTTGCGGCAGATTTCTTTTAATGGGCCATTGATTTGGCCGACGCAAACAAAAACAAGGTGGAAATGCATTCTAAACCAGTCATCATGTAGTTTTGAAGCCACTACGCTTGTCTGGGTTGGATGGTGCATATAATTAATGTCTCATTGTTTGTGCTAGACGGGGTCATCGAGGTTAATTGAGTCTTACTTCAAACTTCTGGCTGAGAGCCACACGTGCAGTCCTTACTGTATATTTACTTTAATTAATATAAAAGGAATAGGCAGCCAGCCCTGCCAAGCCTAATGATGGGCAAATGCTGTGTAAACAACAACAAAGGCTGGCCCTGTTCAGAAGCCTGAGCAACATTAGCAGACATAGCGTCTAATCGTGCTGTGGCTGTCACCACTGCTCCCCCTCCGTCACTGATAGATAGGCTACTCGAGTGAACTGAGTAGAGAGCGAAGATAACCTCCCAAACAAAGCCTTGTGGGTTTTGGCGACTACAGCATTTGCAACGCGTGTCATGACAGCAGCCTCTCACTCTGATTCACTTTGAAGTACTCTCTGGAGATAGTAAACACACTTTAAGGGTGCTCATTTATGCCCCTTCCATAGCTCTAAACGAACCCCTTTGCTGTAATTAGCCATATGCTGATACCCATATTCTAGACTGGTGAACCTGATACACCGGAGTGCCGTCCACCTCTCCCGAAGAAAGCCAGCGAAACATTACCATTCATTTACAGTTAGGCTTGTATATTATAGTTCTGCTACAATATCCAGCTAATGTTAACTATAGCTGGGCAATTTATTGAATTTTAACAATTTTATTATTTAATTCAGTACAAAAACAAAAAAGATCAATTCAGGGTCATTTGTATTTCTGTTTTCTGGACAATTTGATCTTATAATCCTGTGCTTTCTCTGTCTCGGGAAACACATGTTTTGGGTCTTCAGCTTTCATTTATGTGAATTTGAATTTGTATTTCGTAATTATTTCATGATTTACAGTCATTTGTACTCTGAACATCTAAATGCGGTCCCAGCAGGTACATTCTGATATGAAGCACTTGGCTGAGTGAGGTTTAATTATTAGTAACAATCATAATTTCATGTGCTGAGTAATACTAAAAAGAAAGTATAAATTGATTACAATATCTTAAATGTCAGTCTTAATAATCTTTGATTATCCTCAGAAATCAACACGGGGCAAATATTCTGATAACGACTTTAAATTGTTCCATTTGTTTTGGATCAAAGTCTTCCAGCGTTGATTCTGTTGGATTCAGCTTTTTGACGGCATTATATTGCCGATGAAAATATGTAGCCAACTTCTATAGCATTGTATCAGACTGCAATATAGTTGAACACATTTCTAGTAATTTAACATTTCAAAGAAAGACAAATGTAATATGTTTCAGTTAAGGTAGGATGAGTACCCCACCTCATTATAAGGCAATGCAACTAAGAACCATAACTGAGTATAAAACTGTGCAATGCTGACAAAAAGAAAAGAACAAAGTCAATTTATGGTTCTGTATGAATGAGGGAGTTGTTTGAGTAAATTGTTCTTTGAAATTCCTTGGATAAACAGATTCCAATTTTTCAGTTAAGCATACTTTATAATTTCAAGTTATATAATAAAAATGAGAGCACGACTGCCATGTTATATCATCATTTGCTTCACACCGGAGTGGGATGCTGGTGTGCAGGGAATCAAACCACCACCTGCAGAGCAAAGGAAGTGTACTCGAGGAACCCGACCTCACTTGAAATCAGAAATGTGTCCTACACTTTTATTTACTCCTACTTCCAAACGAAATGAATTACATTAACGATTGTAACAGACTTGCTCGTTTTAGTGCAGATTGGATTGCAACAATTACCCGAAGTGCTCCTCTGAAACTCAATATTTGTTACCAATACCTGTTTTATTCAACCTACGGTCTCAGGGGGAACAATCCAAAAGCCAATCCGTTAACATTGTGCATAAATAAGAATACACCTTTTACAGGTCAATCGTAGGGCAGACAGAAAATCTCACTTAAAGTTAATATAGAATGATATGAATAAGAATATAGGGGTTGTTTTGCTGTTCTGGTTTCAAAAATGTTATGTTTGCAGAGGCAACATTTTCAGAATGATCGCCGCACACACGGAAATGCCAGAAACACTGAAAACACTGTAGTTTGCAAGCCAGGCCTGCTGTTAATGGTGTGTTTCCTGTAATGTAAATGCATATCCATACATGCAGCATGATGTAAACATTTAAGCGCATTTCAGCTGTGCTTCTCCATCATACATTATTTGTCAGTTATGAACAAAAGAGTGAGCAGTACCTTTTATTCGTACAGTCGGTCGCTTGCACATATGCAGAAAATTGATTGCAATGTCTATGGCTGCAATTATCTATTGAAACCATATTGGGCATGTCTAAGTATTAAATGTAAATATCCGTATTAAGTGAAGTTGGATATTTCCTGCTTCCATGGATACAGACAGGGATGTTTACAATATTTTGCACTCTGGAAACCTTGTGTAAACCTTGAAGTAAGCCTTAAGGATATCTCTTTACCTATTTTGCATCTCTAAACATGATGGAAATGCTTGAAGAAAATCCACTCACCTGATAGAACATGGAAAATCCATACACAAAGGCCTCTGACTCTGAATCCAGAATCAAACCAGGGATATTCTCACTGTGAGTTGAGAGGCTACCACTATCCAACCCAGTTGGAATCTTTCCAAACTGCTTAATATCAACTTACTCAGTTCAGTTTGTAGTATATTCTTGTTCTTCTACATGCAAAATGGTTGTACTGATATGATTTTGTTTATATATGAAATAAACAAATGTTTTAATGATTTATAAAATAATAAAACTTACAGCAACAACTATATTAACAAAAATTGATAGCCTTCAATTTGATTGAATGTATAACTCCATTAAAAGTCAACTTGAAGGATGTTTCACTTTATTCCTCCAACAATAAAGTGGAACTTCTGGCCTTGATTGCAATCAAGGTCTCAAACATGTCGTACTTTGCACGAACAAACATGTAAAACCTCCTTCTTGAAGATGATGAAATGATGTAGACATCATGTAAAATGCACATTTCATCAGGTAAAACACTCAAGAATTTTTTTTTTTCCAATATACAAAACCATGTTGAAATGTTACACTGGCTATGCAAACAGTATTACCCAAGTAAAGGATAAAACCAACATTCTGATCCCGTCTGCATTCTGAAGACAGTCTCAGTGTAGGTCAGGACTGGCGATGCATACAGCACGAGCAGGGTCAAGTGTAATCACAGAGAGTTTTTGTGAGAAAATTAATCACTCCTTGATTGCGCTCAATAGGCTCTCCAACAGAAGTGTACAACTCTGGGTTTTAATTCCCCTAGTTTTCCTCCTTGACCCCAAAGGTCTCCTTGAACATCAAGGACCGTCATTCACGTGAGATCTGAACGACTGAATTCTGTTATTGTTGGAGAAGAGTTGCTTTATTTTAATGTCACGGGCTCATATAGCCATATTTGTAGATGTGACATTTATCCAGACCTTACTGAAGCATCTGCTCACCTAAATTCCAAATATAGAGGTGTTGATTTAAAGGTCAAAAAACCGCAGTTGGATATTTTTTTTCCTCCCTCCTTTCTACACGTGAACAAATTGCTTCACAATTTTAAGCTGGCATTCAGTGGTTATTGAAGATAGATGACGGGGATGATAAGGACGATAACGCTAATAATTCAATTGATAAATCAGGTTGGTCAGGAATCTATTATTACCCGGTGCCTTTCTCATCTATAACCAGTAGCTGAACCCCGCTAGCAGTCATTTCCCATCTCACAGACTGTCTGGATGACTGATCAGGGTTGTGATTGTCTCCCCTCTCCCCAACACGCCACTGCCACATACGTCAGCAGCGGCACATACATCTTGAGCAGGCTCTAACTCCAAGCCAGTGCAGTCCAGAGCTCCAGTAAATGTTGCAATCAACGGCAGAATTGGGCCAATTCCTCATAACCTTGTCTGCACATGGCACCTTGCCTTGAATCATAAGAAGCGGTATCAAGTCAGGCTGTAGCAAGCGTTCACTCTGTCAGTAAAGCAGCTATATTGCCCCAGTGCTGTTGAAGAGGGTGAATCGACATTTAATTATCTGTGTCTGTCCACAAAAGCTGCATGGGCATTGTAGATTTGATGTAATGGTGTTTGCTACAAATTAATTCATGATAGCAGCATGCACACAACAAAATGTATTTGACAATGCGACTTGTTTTGTGAAACAGTGATCACAGTTCAGAAGTTGTTGGCTGATTTGGTCCAAAGTTAACAAAGAAAAAAAAGTGAAAGGTTTGTATTTGAGTTTGGTTTACTTCAACCTCACTCTGACATTTTCATCATCAGACCCAAGAACGAAAACAAAAAGACATGCTGACAGATATTCTACGTTTCACCACCGATCTATTGGGTTGTCTTTAATGCAACAGAATGCATGTTAGTTAGATGGATTGCAGATTTTAGAGCTTAGAACTTACTTGGTAAATTAGCTTCAAATGCCTAAGAAGTTGAAACAATGTCAAAATGTCCTGTTTTGCACACAAATTACAATAAAATGCCAAGACCACCTCTGAAGTCTGTCACAATATGTGTTATATCCACTAGCACTAATAACTATGTGCTGTGTTCATAGTTCGATTGGACTTTGATTTAACTGCACCAAAATAAATGTGCAGGCGTACAGAGACCTCCTCGGGATGGAAGCATTCACATTTCTACAAATGGATTACACAAGCATACTATGGTTTATTTGGACCAAAACTGACATATGTGTCTCTGACAGACACATATTTTTTACAAAAAGATTTCTGAAATACAAGACATTCATCTAGATGCAGGCCATCCCACAGGTATACTTAATCATCCCTGGAATATGTATCCTCACACACCAGCCTCTAAAACAAACTGTTGCTTTGTCGTGATCTTTTCTACCAAAATATCAATAAAAACTCTTTCATAGTTTAAAAAGTTGACTTGTTTGTCTGTTGATGAAACAATCATCTTTTCGTTTAACAAAGCCAAAGTTTTCACCTTCCCAAAAAGTGAAAATAATAAATAAATAAAAGGCTTCAAAAAAGACACTTCATTTACAAGCACATTATACTTAGAGATGAGTTCCCTTTGACCATTGTTGCGGGAGACGTTCGATCTTCAGCATTCTGTTCAGTCTGGTGGCAGAGCTCTTTATTCCTCTGGTGAGGAGAGAAGGAAAAATCAATGGTGAAAATGTTTCACAATGATTCATTTGTAAGGCTCAATCGAAGTAGCAGCAATTTTTTTCCAAATAATTATGAACAATCTAACTGCTTGGATTGCACATCTTCTCCAGCCAATCACAGATATATAAGCAAGTAGTGAAAGGCGTTGTGAAAATTGATTGTCCTTTCTCCTCTCTCACTATCTTCAAAAAAAAGAAAGAAAGAAAAAGAAAAAAAAACAAAAGTGTTGATCAATCCAGTCACATAAGTACACCTCTTGTCAATGTCTGCAGCTTTACAATGGGGACTTCATGTTTCTGAAGCCATTAGTTATGACCAACTTGCCAGACGAGGCATTGATCGCTGGCTGGTGGTGAATGCAACAGCAATCATTCCACACAGAAAAACTCGAGCTGACTGCGCTGTCATCTGTGGATGTGTGACCTGCTTAAAAAGTGTCGACTCAAACGGAGCTTTAATTTACTCTGTGTGGAGAGCAGAGTTATTGTCAACAGCGGTTAGTATTACAGACCGCAGTGTTCCTCAGCATTATTTTTACATTTGTTTATTCAGGCCGCAGTGTGGACTTACATGACCACCTCATCACAAGAAAACGTCAGATAGGCCATCTATATATCTATCTATCTATCTATAAAAACAATCAGTTTATTAATGAATAAGAGCAATCTAAGGAAAAATCAAAAGATATTATAAGTGATTATAATATTTTTACCATCTTAATAACATTATAAATTATCCCTCTATTTTTATTTGAACACATAAAAACAAATTCCACACAGACGCCTGTTTTTTCTGTATTAACTTAGTAAAGTTGTGGTGTCATACATGTTCATATTTTTTCTGACTTTCCCTGAATATGAACAGTTGTAAAATCAACTTATGAGAAAGAATATTCAAAGCATGAAGTATTACTAATGCATTCGTTTCAAAAGTGTGCGGCAGGCTTTCCCTGGGGGCGCCAGAGAGCTTCAAGGGAGGCACTACACAAGAGGAAGCAGACAACTCTGGAGGTCAGGGGGGATACCTTTTCGCTGCATGATTTCTTGTTTTTAAATCGTTGGAAAGGATGATTACTAAAAGATGGAGCTTGAGAGCAAATTGAACAACATTTTATAAAAACACACTTTTTTTAAGTGAATTTATTCTGAGTGATGGAGACAAACTAAATTATAAAATAAGCTGTACAGCAAAATTACAAGTGTAACATAGCAATAGTTGCAAGCTATATAAAAACTTGATAGGAAAAGCATATCACATGATGTGAAAAGTTCCTTTTTTTAGCCCGTAAAAACCTACAGTCATTAAATTATGTACGTTATCGTGTGAAAAGCATTAAGAAGTCTGGAACTTCAAATTGCTACTTTGCATGAGACAAAACATTTGCTGAAAGAGAGATGGGGAAGTCTCCGAGAATCATCTCA
>OMNM01024862.1:1168-15591 GCA_900302745.1 Parablennius parvicornis | reverse complement strand
GATTATTTTCAACATGATTGTGTGTCAGATAAAAGCAAGTGCCTTGTGGTGGAACATGGTGAAATATATAGTACATTTCAGGAAATATATAAATTTAAAGTACATTTATAAAGTTTGCATAAGGAGGCTAACGTTGATTACATTGAAAGCGGTGAGGCAGAAGACACATGTCCAGTCCTTCCGACCCTATAGCTGCTTTTTCCTATCTTTTTAAAAAAAAATATTAATCCATAAAAAATTTACATATTACAAAAAAAAATTTCAAGTAAAAAAAAAAAAGAAAAAGTTAATAATTAAAAATAGTAAACATGGCTAAAAAAATCACTAAACTACACTGAAATTGGAGACATAAAGTCAAAACCTAATAAAACTATAAACTAATGATAAATTCAAAATTTTGATTAATATGATCCATAACTAACACGTCTTTTGTGGCTTGGAATTCCATCTGTTGTAGCACCTAATGTGCTGTCGTCTGGATGACGATTGTAATTTGTGCTCTCCTTGAATCTCAGTCACTTTCCTGACTGAATCTAAACGTCCATACTTGTCCCGCGCGTGCAGATTTATGGACTTGAAGGCAGCATATCAGTGAAATCCCAGGAGCCCCCACAGGCATTTCAAAATCACAATTCATCAAGTCTAAATGGACCATACTGGCTCCCCGCAAAGTTTTTTTGTGTTCACTTTGGGATCGGACTTCAGCAAATATTACTTTGGAGATTGCTCATGTATTATTCATACAGTAACAATGCTTTTAAGGGGAACATAAACTTGCTCGGGGAGGCTGGACTGTGGCGAAAGCTTACATCAGCATGCCGACGTGCTCACAGCGATGACATTAATATGTTGACATCAAAAGATTCCTTCCAATGGAAATCAAGTTTTTATCAGTGTTGCTGAGTACCTCCTCAACATGCTGACCGGCGCAAAACATTTTGGAGCCGTTATTGTTTGATTTAATAACCAGGTAAATGCTACTCATCATCAGAAGTTTATCATCAATCCAATAATCAACTCATCAATTCACTCACCATGTCAGTTTTGATCATAGATAATAACACATTCAAATGAGAAACTTCCAGCTTCATTTGTGATGCAACAAGTTATATCTGATGTGGAGTTCACGAAAGGGACATGCCTAAAAAAAAAAACATCAAACTAAAACCGAATCACTAAACTAATGAATACAAATTTACAAACCAGTGATTTCTAAAAAAAAATCTCTGTGTAGTTCATCCAAACGTCTTCCTCACCACTTTATGCAGCAGAGCTCAGCCGGCTCGGTATGAAGGCAGCCTGCAACCGTCTCAGGGTGAACAGAGAGAAACACACACTCACGTTCACACCAGTGTGTTGCTTTACGCTGTTACTCTTTGTGAAAAGTGATTTGATCCTTTTCTTACACTCCACAACTCCACTCGACACGGGAGAAAAGGGACTGACAACTACACACTTTGCAACTCCCATGCTACAACGCTTAGTTGTGCTTGTTCACAATTCGTTCCTTTGGTAATAATGATTGACAGATTTGCGGAGCTCATGTTGATCAAAGTTGCCCCTCCCTTGTCTTCAGTGCAAAGTTTTTATAAAGCAAGTTGAATAGGAAACAGGAAAATCAGCTCAGCTGCTTTTTCTGTCTCAAACTATCAGGGTCTAACAGCCAATACATTTGAGATCAGCTCTATATCCCAAATTAAATTGTCTGTTGTCTCAACCCACTAACTATCAGAGGTGAACAGTAACAATAGGCAAGTATTTTGTTCTTTTTTTTTTTTTTTAATTCAGTAAAAGATATATTTTTATGAAAAATCTTTATTTTTACTCCATCCAGTTGAACACAAACAATAACTGTACTATATTCACCTTACATCGTTCTTGTTAGACCCTGTTAAGACAACAACATTTTAAAGTGAAACTGGAAATACTGTTTATCGCGTGTTGTTCTCCGCGAGCACGTTTGTGTGGTTCCATGATAATAACAACCAACAGCGCCCTAAAAAAGTGGGCTGATATGAAAACCACATCGTTTTGAGTGTTTCCGTGACATTGTTTTCGACAAATGGACACGTAAATGCAAAACTTTTTTCAAAATTAAAATGCAAAACCGATGCTTTTTCACTTGAATATATGATCACACACATTTTCCCCCTTCAACCACCTTCACCAACAAAAACGTCTAAATTATCTTAAAAATTGTAGCTACTACAGTAAAAAGTTACCCAGTTCTTCTCATTTATACAATTTCAGAACATGTACAAATTCACTTCTACCTCTTTAAATAAGTTGAATCTGTACTTTTTTACAGAAATATTTCTTCTACTTAAGATAAGAATGTGAATACTTTGGCCACCTCTGCAAATTTTTTTCATTTTTAAATGTAATAAATTCAATTCGTCTGTCAAATATTATGACACCATAATGACACACTACTGTGTAACACACACGCCATACGATGGATTGATGGGATCAGTGTCTAATAACACTCCTCTAACATTCCGATTACGTTTTCCACATGGACACATCCGTGGAGTGCCTAATTCTATCATCTATTCAGAGGTTGTTAATCATTTTCCACCTTCATCTACTCATAAGCAAGACAATCTTGTTTTTTTATTCAACTTATTTTTTTTTTCTTATATTTACTTGTTTTATTTCTTTTGTTAGTTATGTTGTGTGGCAGAATGCCAGTGCGCCGGTTCCCATTCATTGAACAACAAAGTGCCTTGAGAAGATTTACAGGGTCAGGATGCTGGCACTGCCTCCCACCCTGGCAGTGATTGAGGTTTGGAGTTTGTATAATGCATCAGATGCATATTTGGATTATTCCTTTCTGGAAATCCTGCTGACGTGGCTGCAGAGAGTGCAAATTCTAATCTTTACTTTACGCATCCTGAAATTTAACCTGTGCTTTGCTCAGTGATGCTACCAGAGACTCAAAGAAAAGTGTTTATAACAACAAGTTGTAAAGGGACAATAAGGTCTAAGTGTTTTGTTTTTTGTTTTTTTTTTTTATCTTCTCCCTTCTTTAATTTGGAGACTGCCGTTGGCAATAGCAATAACTGTAGATTAGCAGTAGGGGGATTTCTCTGGGGAGAGAGGCTACAGAGGAAATCGTTCCAGGCCGTTCCTCTGCAAATGTTTTTCTTTCCAAAGGCCAGATCTCTTTGCTTCATTGTCTTTGCAGCCCCCGTATTTTGCCCACTTTTACTGCTCTTCTGAGGGACAATTTGTGTGTTGGGCCCTGGTTTTATTTGTTGGTGCGCTGCGAAGGGTAGGAGAGGATGTCAAATGAAACCCATTAATCACCTCACAGGCTATAAGAGATAATTGTGAAGGGAGAGCGAGAAAGACATTGAGAGAAGGAGAATGAGTGAGCAGGAAAGGAAGGAGGTAAGCGAGGGAGCGGAGTCTGGGGGAAAGCAAATAAAATAAATCAGGAAGTGTGGTGTGGGGATTTCTTACATATAACAGCCTTTGCCTTCAATTTCCACACTCACTCTTTCTCCCACAGCGCTGCGAGAGGGTTGATTGAGTGCAGCGGAAAAGTGAAATATTAGAAGCGAGTACATGACTTTTCAAACCCCCACGATGCTCGTCTGAAGGCTCCTCGTACAATTTGTTTAAATTAAGGTTCTATTGAGCCCAAATTTAGAGTCGACCGGCGTGATGCCGACATGTACTTTATGAATGAATTGTGAACGTGTGGAACCTCCACTGGAAATAAAGCAACAACAAATATGTCAGCTGATGGGAGTGAAACATTTCAATCATGACTATTCTCCAACAGCAATTAAACGTTATAGGATTCTGCACGTGTGTGTATAATTGAAGTATATACCTTCTTCCTCATTAAGCTTCAGTTGTTGGTGTCAAGCAATAATATTGTCAGGTGGAGAAAATATGTCCAGGCGCATTTCTATATTATATCCTTCCATCTTTCACACAATGGGTTAAAGCAGAGTTCACTCTGGAAAGGTCATCAGTCCATCACAGGGCAGACTCAGAGAAATGGACGGTCTCACAAATGCACGCAAATGGGAGTCACAAACTTATCTTACATGCTTGTATTTGGGCTGTTGGAGGTAACTGTAGTACCGTTTAGGGCCCCATTTACCACAAAAATGGAACTTGGTGAAAACAATCTCACTCCTTCTCCAAGGAAACGGGGAGAAACGCAACTCTTCCAAATTGCTACTGCACATGCGCACCATGCATGAGGAAGTGTGTTGCTGCGTAAACGTGACACTTTTCTGAAAGAAATGTCAGAACGACAAAATCAACATAATCCAAGTGTTTTCTGAAACAAAAATGCAAAAACTTAACACACACAGGGCGAACATGCAAATGTAGCTTTTTATTTTATTTTTATTTGTTAATTTTCATTTCCCCCAACCCCCGCAAAAAAAAACAAAAAAAAACAGTTTTAGTTCCAAAACAATGAGTATTGTGAATAAAATGGTCCGCTATTCTCTTTGCTTTGGACCTACAGATGATAGAACCTTCCACCAACCCTGAATTGCAGTGCGAGAACTCATACTGCTTGCAGATGCCTCGCTGTCTCGGGGACTGGGCAGCTTGTTGTTATCGATCCGCCGGATAAATTCTGCATCATTTCACAGAGTTTTTGCAGTTAATGCAAGGGCATCAAGTTCAAGCAGGGTTGAATCTTTCAGCAGGTCAGTGAACAGGAGAACGCCAATGAATGCACCACAGAACGCCATAAAACTCTGATTCGGTCCTTATCAAAACCCTATTTCAGTTCCACTGGAATGGAGTGGAGGGTTTGAAAACTGGCTGTGCCTACAGGAAACCTTTCCAAAATCTTGCAATTGTGGATTTGATTATTACTGTGAGTGAATTTTACAGCTATTGGATCAAAGAATTGATGGGAATTTGTGCAAGATGGTTAGTTTAAGGAAAAAAAAGGACTATACGCTTATTTAGTTAACAGACTACAAATTTAATGATATTTTCATAAAGGTCCATCTTTCCCTCTTCTTCTTCTCTCTTGATCTCTGGACACTATGCAAAGTGAATGTACAGAATATGAGACAGTATTTTTTGTCGCCACCATTTTGCACCCAAAACCGCAATAGCAAACATTCAGTTTCTGAAGTAGCTCTGTCAAATGTCTGTCGAAAAAAACCACCTTTCAGATCATCTGTGCATGTACGTGTGTTCATACTCTTCTAACAGACTCCATGATGTGAGATCAGGACTCAGTGGAGATCACACCATTACCTCCAACACTCCTAAGAGAAATCGTAAATGGCCTTCACTCATAGAGACTTTTCTGGCCACTTCAGCAGTCTTCACAGATGTCAACGGCTGCCACGCAAGGTGAGCTGAAGGACGCTTCAACATATGGACGGGATGAGAGGGGGACAGGAGCACCAACCTTGCAATTGGAAGGCGACACACTCTACTGGCCGAACCGCAGCCATGCGCTTAATCTTTGGCTTCATGCTTTACGGTAGATCTTATTCACATTTTCTAAAAGGTCTGGATTCATGTACTATCACAGAGTAAATGTGGAAACTTTTTGGGTTTTTTTTGCATGACTGATCTAAAACCTTCACGAACAGGTCGACAGTTTGAAGAATAATTTCTTCAGCCAATGTGTCCACCATCAATTTGATCATTTGCTGAGTTAAATCTAAAAAGAATTGACCCAAACTCATTCAAATGACCAGCAGCAAGAAGGATTCATCGTTAAGTCGTGAAGAAATCTCAATCATTTCTTGTGAAAGGGGTAAAATGAATGGATCCTTTTAAAAACCTTAAATGAAATGCAAATGGCTGATAAAATGAATGATTTCTCAATTTATTTCAACCTCTCCCGCCGACTCTCGTTGAACTTCTGATGAACTAAAATTGCATTTACATAGTTAGTCAATGCTGCAGACAGTCACAGCCTGTGCAAGGCCACAGAGTTCACGAGATCAGTGACACAAATATTACGCACAACGACAACAACAAAAAGACATTTTTCATTGTTTTGTTATATTCACATGAAGCCCGTTTACAGCAGGCGGGGATTATTTGCAGGAGGCATTAACATTTAAGTGATGCAACAGAGGCCATCGATCTGTTCAGTTCAATAGTCCTCAGGGGAGGGAAGAAATGGGTGTCTTAAATTCACACACAACACACAGTTAATCACTATTTAGTTTCCCCTCGGGAATGTCTGTTGTGTTTCATTTTCGACATGTCTGTGTTTACTTGGATTTTCTGCTCCTCCGGCGATACAGTGGTGATGTGTGGGATTCCTTTGGAATGTGGGCACACCTGTTGGATAAAACAAACCCCGGCGTGAACGCCACCAATGAAATTCTGTTGGGAATTGAACAACATGACTTCATAAGCATTCTTAGTGTACTTCTGTACAATTTGAGTTACAAGTTGAATTACAAATGCAACTCCAAATTAAATCCATCTGCTGGGAATGAACCTCGAGAAAAGCAGTGTCCTGACAAAGGATGTACAGTATATAATTAGATAAGATCATTTGGTAACCATGGGAACACGTATGAACATCTGTGTGTGTGTGTGTGTGTGTGTGTGTGTGTGTGTATATACAGGTACTGCCTCTTATGAAACAGAAAGTTAGAAGCAGCTGACACGCAGGTTTCCTGGCCTAACAGGATAATATTGTGTATTAAAATGCCCATTTTTGTTGAGTTTCTCTCTTTTTTTTTTGCCACTACTTATGATATATGAGGCAGAGTCGCAGGGCTCATATTAGTTTATGGGCTGTTATGACACCAGAGAACATACATAAACACATAAAGCACAGTAAAGTCCTGCACGACTGCGCTATCAGTCACTGGAATTTAATTTGCCCACGCGACGCTGGATTACCAACCAGGCAACTGCAGGAGGGCTCCGAGACCTCCAGGGGACCTGAGCTCCCATGTTCACTCCAAACAATTTACGTCTAAATTCATTGATTCATCCACTTGTTAGAAATGTGTTCTGAAACGACTGCAGCACAATACTTTGGGAGCATTTCTGTTGAGGTGCTCTGGGGCAAAACCTCATCTCATTTTTAAACTAAATGAATCAAGTTGTTTCACATTGATTTCAGCTTTGTGCTATCAGTTTATTTATATGTACAGAAAACTGAAAGGCAGACTATTGTAGAACTGTCGAAAATCAGACACGTCTGGACCAGAATGGAATGCATTGGCGATGCAGTGTTTTCCTTATAGCAGGACCAGTGTTCAATCCCGTGATAGTGTTTGTATCAACCCTTTGTTGTGTCGAGTTATCATGATCTTACCAAAGTTGAAAAACAAACATGAGTAGAAATTGCCCAGGTCTGCTGACCTGTGCAGGCTATGATCTGTCTGTCTCTCAGATGTGAGCTGGGATCTGCTCCAGCTCCCTGAAACTCCAGTCTGGGAAAAAGCTTAGTGATCAGATGGACGGATTGATACATCATTTTTAACTTGAAGTCCGATGTGAAAAAACCTCATTCATTTTTTTAGGGAGACCTAAAAGGCATACCGGTACAATACAAAAGAGCGCCCAGAAATAAAAGCTTACATCATGACATCATTAAAAAAGTAGGTTTCCCTAAAGAATCCATTTTTGAATTTACTTTAATAGATGAAATTCTGCACCTTCAGTCAATCTTGAATTTTATTCCATGATAAAGTTGCAGAGTTGGAAAATGCCTAAGTTCTGGATGGATGTTTAATGCGTGGATGGATGGTTAATGGGTGGATGGATGTTTAATGCGTGGATGGATGGTTAATGGGTGGATGGATGGTTAATGGGTGGATGGATGGTTAATATGTGGATGGATGGCTAATGGGTGGAACGGTGCCTTTGCTATGATGTAAGATAAAGGCTTTGTTTACATGAGTGACAGTAATTTTTGTTTTCATTTTGGACAAAACGGCTATAAGCAAGTCTTTACCTCCATCATGATTAAGAGGTAGCTATTTATATAAACTGCAGTTTTATTAACCTCTATTTCAGTGACTATTTAAATGGGCATGTGTTTTTCTTCAGTTACTAGTGGTTTTTCTTGATAATCCCTCTGTCCATTCAACGTCACAAAATCATTACTGCACATTGAAACCTCAAGTTAACGGAGGAATGACAAACTGTTTATACCCCCAACAGATGTTAAGTGCACTGTCACCCATTGCTGGGAGCAGCTTTCAAAATAATGAACTTTCTGGATACCTGAGGAAACTGAGATAGTAGCAAGTTTTGTGTAACCAGGCTCAACACAAAGCAACTAACAGTGGATTGTTGTCTTTCTTGGACCAAGCACAATAAACCGAACCTCAGGTGTTAAAGCTCAACACGACACTATCAAAGCCCATGAAGAACCCGGACGACTGCATTAATAACTTTCACACTGATGAACTTCTATTGCCGGATATAGATTCATATGTGTACACAGTATGCGTCAGTGATGTTTTCAGTTTTTGTCCTATTTTTCTCTCATTGGTCTCTATAGGATAAAACCTTTAAGCTTTTAGCGCCTGCAAATTCACACCTGATCTGAAATCTCACAGGTGAGGAGGCGGCAACCTGCTAATGAAGCATGAAGGATAACATTTGCAAACTACCATAAAAGTGTAGTAAGAGGTGTTTGTGTGAAGGGCTTCATTGTTCCTTTGAATACAGGTGATATACATTTAAACCACACGTGACGTAATTGGAATCTGAGTGGTTGTGTCTTTGTAGCAATTATGGTCACACTGAAAACACTTGATGAGTGTGAACCCTCACAGGAAAGCAACTTATAAATGACCACTTTTAGCCATCAAAATACCACTTATTGGAATTTTGAGAATCGCTGTGAATTTACGAGGGTCAATATTTTTCAGTTGTCAAAATGAAAATCCACCTCCTCCATTCTAATCCGCTCTCATTATGAGGACGAGCTCTTGTGTATTGACCACGAGACAATGTACTCGATATATATCACTTTTTTTCTGGTTTAATCTGCCCAATGCTTGACTGGTTATTGATCATTCCGCATATGAGTCAGTCTAAGCTGTATTTGGTGATATAAGAGTCCGTCTCCCACTTACGGCAGCATCGTGCCAGGGCTCAGCTCAGAGAAAACACACATTTGATTCAGACAGAGATGTTTCACAACAGAATTAGAAGGCTGTCACTGGTTGCCAAAGTTTTTTTTTTTTTTTTTCTTTCTTTCTTCACAAAAAAAGGATATGCAAATGTGCTGATGGGCTGAAGGGAGAGAGGTGGAAATGATCTTGAAATACCACCCTCTGAAGAAAAATAAGTGTGAACTGTCACAGCAAGCTCCGAGGGTCCCTGTTCTCGTGTTTGCTCCCATCATTCTAATTGGCTGGAGCCTCGCAGTTTCCCACCACTTTTATGGTGTCAATTTATTGTTAGTCGTTGAATCATTTTACTTATCCAGCGTCCAGTTTTATTCACTATAAGACCCTTGATTTAAGGTTCAATTAACAAAAAAGGCACAGTGTCTGCTTGTTTTGTAAGCTTGAAGTGTCAACGATGCTTCAACATCAGGGTCCATCGCATGTTTACTGATTTCTCACGGTACGTACAATCTGCCAGGGAAGCAAAGATACTTTCACCAAAACCAAGGCAGGAACAATTTAAATCCCCTGTAGCAACAAATAATAATTTTGGCCATGTGAATGTAATAACATAACAATTAACCAGTAATGTTAACAAATAATAAAATGTTTTTTTTTAACAACCATTCTTTGGGCTTTGGGTTAGTAGCTTTTGTTTGGAGACACTAGAAAAGGCAATTTTTTGGAAAACATTTTAAAAACACTCTGTGGAAATTGGAAAACGCTGCTACTGTGCGTGTGCGCCACGGCTGTAGTAAATAGTTCTTCTGTACATGCATGAGTAGATGGACAGTAACAATAATGGCGGCCTCCAGATGGTCTGTTACGACCTGGCAGGCTAGGGATCTGGCAGTAACCTAAAGACAGTTACAGTTGTTTTTAAACAGGGTAATGTAAGGTTTATTATAGCAAATTACAACAGGGGAACACCAGACAGAAATCAGAAATACCAACTAAAAAAATATCAGTCGCTGAAGATAGGCTGAGAAATCTGCTCTGAATATTCACAATATTCACAAATAAACCAACAATAAAACAAACCAAATGAAACCCAATCGGTTCTATAGCCAAAATTCAATTAAAGAAAGATGCTATGCACTATGTCCTGCATCGTTCCTGTGCCAAAGACACTGATCTGCCGGCAAAATTAAACAGATTGTTTAAAATATAAATCAGAGAAAATGTCTTGGAATGGAAAGACAAAGTGGAGTAGTGGTTTAGGACTCTTGCATTATTCCAGAGAGAGGGTCTTTCTTGATGAAGTTTGCACGTTCTCCAGGCACTCTGCCTCACCCACACAATCTAACGACACACGCATTATGTTAACTGATTACTCTAAATTGTAAGATCGTAATCTCTTTGTTAGTCTTGGCTGCTTTTTACCGATCGTCAGCCTGGATCGGCTCCAGCCACAACAATTGATTGATTGTTAGCATGCACTCCCACTAACCTTCACGTATTCTTTAGAGTTAAATCATTCTGTCTTTTGCTACTCCATAGTTTCCAAGTTTGAAAATCTTAAACCTTGTTCTGTTGTAAAATAAACGTTATATAATTGGCTTTGTGGCATTAAAATAATCTCCTGTTGTTCCAGTGAGATAGTGTATAACAAATCCAGCCAGCAAAGTCAGGTGTGTTTTACTACTGTGCCAATTCAGTGATCAATGTGAGAACAATGTTACTCACGGCCCAAACACAGCAGGAAAGGTTAACCTTCAAGAATGGGGGGGGGGAGGTTATACTTGCATGAACTGGAAACTAATACCGAAAAGTCCTGACTGCAAGCTTTTTAACATGCAAATCTGCCCGTTGTTTACGGAGCAGCACGGCCCTTTGTGATAGCGCGATTCATCAGGGGTTTGTTCCGATAGTTTCAGGGGAAACGTTGGAGTTGTGATTGGGCATCCAGAGGCCGTCAGAATATGATTTACATTCACTTCACTTTTGTGGTATTCCACTTACAGGCGCCCGTACCTCCTTCGGAGCTGTGGCGGGGGCTCGATTTAAAATGTGCGTCACGTGTTCGGTGAGAGGCCGAAAGCTGTGATTAAATTCGCTCATTACCACTCACCGTGTGACAGAGTATCACGCCGTTATTTTGCCCCGGCGGGTCGGGCAGCCCGAGAGCAATATTCATAAAAGAATAATGTCTGTGGCATGCTCATTATGAATAGGACAGACATTTAAGAATTGTACAGACTTTCTTGAGGGGCGAAGGATCAAAAATGTATTAGAAGAGCACTTTGCCAGTGCCAGCCTTGTAATGAAGCCAGGCGATCGTCTCGACAGAGCCGGCGTTGGACCACTTCTCCCCTCACCAGCTTCCTTCGGTGTCTCTCGGCCGCTGTGATGCACTTGTCATCAGTGTTTGGTTTTAATTGGATGTGCTTTCTTCCCAACGCCATGAGATGAACATCGAATAGCAAAATGATTTTTCCACACTGTCAGTTTTGTGTGTGAATGAATTTTTTAATGAAGAGCGACAGAGAGAGAGAGAGAATGATAATCATCCAGAGTTGCAAATACTATATATGTAAAACAGGGAAGTTTGTCTTTGGGGTTTCAATGGCTAAAATATTCGTAACATTGTTTTTATTTGACATTATATTCTACAAACACTTCAACACATTATATTCTACAAACACTGAGAAATTGTTAGGTTTTATAAGTTGTTCATCACAGTCAGTAACTGATTGCAGTGTGAGTGAAGTTCAGTGTAAATGTCACATGTGTATAATTAGTTTGTAAGTGAAAAACACAAAGCTTTATTTTAACCAGATTCACAAATTTCCAATGATAGTATTACGAAATCCTCAGTTTCACACTTTCAGCCTTTTCTGCATCCTGATAAATCTCTAAAAAGGTGTCACTTTAATATTATATAACTGTTTTAATTTGAATTGCAAATCTGTAAAAGAGGCTAGTAGGTCACCCAACTCAGGCCCCATTTACTCAATCTTTCATTTGAAAAGACATCGTTAGTGCATTTTCATTTCAGAAAAGTTTTGTGTGTACACGGCAGACAGGCTGAAAACAATGTAGTTTCCATGTAGGACCAAAAGTGGGTGCTGTTGGTTTTTTTTGTAATCAAGCCACACACGTGTGGAAAGAACAATATGCTACAAATAATTAACAATGGGGGTACACTGACTTTCAAATAGACAGATGATGAAGTCGGATTGTTGTGACGGGCGACTCCCAACTATACAAACTACCAAAAGCCAGAAGAATATTGAGTGGGAGTCACGAAAAGCATTGTTCTTATTGTCCACCTACTCGCAAATGTGGAGAAGACCTCTTTACTACTTCCGTTGTGCACATGCAAAAAGTTACATTTTTCTTTATTGACGAAGAGTCAGCATGTTTTTAATAAAGTTTCACTTTGGGATCCATATTCCAACACTAACATGTTCATGTAACTACACCCCCAAAATGCAATGAAAACTTGAAACAGGACCTTGCTGTTTGTAATTAATTTTCTGGAGATTTCAGTGATAACCACAAGTCGACATGTTACCAAATCTCTTGTTCTCTGTTTATTTTGTGCCTCAGCTTCTCTTCTTGTCTTGTATTCCCTCTTGTTTCCTGATGTTGAGTGTAAGTCCCCCTGCCTTTCTTCAGCGGACTGTCCTCTTCTGTGTTCTATCTTCTACCCTGATTAACCCTCCATTCTTCTCTGGTATGTCTCATCGAGCCCCGCCTCCCAGTGTGTCTAGTTAATCTCAGTCTGTCCCTGTTTCTTGTTGGTTCGTCTACGTTTTCTGTACATTTCTGTGAAATCTTCTTCTTCTTGCCCATTAACCTGCTTATACATCTTAAGTTTAGATTCCTGGAGTTTTCCCGCTTCCTTTTTAAGAATCAACTTTACTTCAGCTGAAGCGGTTGTACAGTTGGGTTTCTCTGGACATTTGTGGATTTGAATCTGAGCAGTTCCACAATGAAACTGGCTGAAGGCTTCTAAAAATTGATTTTCGCAGTCTTTTATGTGTAATACTATGGTTTTAGAAGCTTGGTTATGGCAATAACCTTGATTGCACAATGCACCCCCACTGAATCTAATCATCTTCTACATATACAACCAGCACCTTGAGCAAATACTTGAATAAACCATGAATCTTTTTAGTAAATATAGTGTGCAGGAAACATTTGGTATGAAAGTAGCTGGATGCGGTCGACTATTTTACTTTCTTGGGAATCTGCTGACGATTGTTTAGCTGCAGTGCTGATCTCACTTTGATTTTCTACGACCTGTAGCTCATAACTGCAGTCCTAATGTGCAGTGTGGCGAGACAGTGGTTGTGAAATTTCTGACCCTGTGGGGAGATTATCCCCAGGCTGTCTGCGGTCACATGACTGTGATAACAACTAGGTTCCCAAACCCTCCCTCATAGTACCACCATTGATTTTAAGCCACTGATATCACAATTGCCCATCTTCCATCTGATTCTACAATAATCCGTGTTTTACATTAAGATTGTATTTCGGTGCTACCTTTCACAAAACGTGCTACAGCAAATCGTTGCAACAATGAAACTGCAAACTTTTTTTACCACCAGATACCTCAGCTGTGTTTCACATTTACTTTAAAAACACGAATAAAATTCACTCTATGTTTTCTACTGAAATCATGTAGTCCTTGTAAAATCCATTACATCATAACTTGCCAGTAATAAGATATTTGATCCATTAACGTAATGGAATTCTACTATTAAGGTATAAAATTGTATTTCAAAATCTAAGGACTGAAGTCAATATTGTACTAATAAATGGAATGGAATAGAATTTCTTTGAAATAAAAGTGTTTTCGTGCTGGTGGTGTGCAGTTTGCTTATCAAAAATAAATATAGAAGATGGTATACTTGTTATATTCATTATGAAAGAAGCTCCATATTCAGCGACCCTGTCACTGCCATGATGGTAAGTAAAAAATGTTTACTATTTTACTACACTATTGGCAAGTCATTACATTATTGGTTTTGTTATATTCAGAATCACTAAAATGATTATATTAGTGGTCGTTACAATTAAGAGTGTGCCAGACTGTCAATGCTAACTAGAAATAAGTGGAGATTTTTAAAATGCAAGTTTTGTTCTTGAATAATGAGGGCAGCTTGAAAAGACCCACACTGGATGAATAACAGTTGTTCAGGCTGTTCTTGGATTTCTTTCTTTCTTAATTTTTTGCCTATTAGTACTTTATAAAAGGTATCAACTGTGTTATAATAGCCTGATTTGGGCTTAAAATTCTAAAAGATGTGGAACATTAAGAATAAAAAAAGAAATACAATTTTTTTTTGTTTTGTTCTTTTTTTTTTTTTTTTTTTTTTT
>OMNM01024842.1:1692-23257 GCA_900302745.1 Parablennius parvicornis | reverse complement strand
AAAACGCAAAAACGGGGGTAATAAAATCTGTAACGAACTGCATCTTTAATAGTTAATAGAACATAGAGTGAACTTTGAAGCAGTTTTGAAGTCTCTTTACGCGCAAAGAAAAGCACGTGTAGTTGCGCAAAAGGCGCTCCAGACAAAATGATCGACGACACTGACTTCATATTGTTTCTCAGGTATGGGTTTAATGTGCAAAATGAAATGTTGCTAGGCAGTACGTTCAGTATAGGTCTCTTACCGACTTGGTAGAGGCGGCCCTCCGGAGAAAATATGGTGATGTGTCGATCGAAACCTGCGTTAGAGCCGCGCGACATTTTTCCTGACCTCAGGTGAACCTCACAGCACTTGGACACTGCAAACGTTTCTAAAAATCACAACTAGCTTTAGGGCTGTTACCGGTCATGGGTTACCAAACAATATGTCCGTCTTCCTGTTAAATTATACAGAGTATAAAGGAGTGACTTCCTCCACAGTTTCTTTTTTTTTTTTTTTTTTTTTTACTTTCTCTTTCATTTGCAGGAGAGTCGGCGCGTCTCCGTGACTCGGTGAATTCTGCATGACTGCTGAAAACTGCCCCCCCAAACTGAAAATATGTCATGCAATGATAACAGTTGTGGAGAAAATAGATTTGATCATGATTTGTTATTTCAAACAGATCCAAAGTGGGAAAAGAACGGGGTGATATTTAATGACAGTCGACTTGACGCAATGATTTAGATACTCTTTTATTAACTCCATTGTGTAACATGAATTCACCCACAAACTTCAACATATATTGAGCGTGACAAGCACAACACGCTGGTTTTGAGGTGTGTGTTGTGAGATAGAATAGCAAGAAACATTTTCGCTGACTCCAAAGAGTAGACAAGAAGAATCGTCATAACCTGTTACCAGGTCTGAGATATAAAACCAGCTAAACGGACACTCAAAACTCAATGTCATACTTTAAAATATGCCCAAATAAAACCATGTATATTAGTTGAAGCTCAGCGGAGTTGCTGTCACTGCAAAGTGTATTATAATGCTTAAAAACTCACATCATTCTTCAGTGTACCAGCATTAGAGAACTACAATTTGACTTTGTGAGACTTTCAAATAATAAATCTACTTGTATTTTAATTGTGGTTAAGTCGTCAGTTGAATGGCCTTTAATGGCATACAGTATATTATTAGGGCTCTCTCCGAGATTTGTTAGTGGAATCAGATTATTTAAAGTTTGTTCTTTGTTCATACTAATACATGATTAGAATGTGTATTCATTGTGAAATTTGATTTGCATGCAAAATAACTGATTGGTTTAAATTCGTGAACAAAATGTAACTTGTTACAACACTTAAATGAACCTGGCAACCTTGGTCATTCCTGCAAATACCTTCAAAACAATGCAATCATTAGTTTTATGTAACTACTAACACCTTAGAATCAGATTATTTAGTGTACATCCTATTTATTAGTGTTTTGAATTGATCATGATTGTATGGCGGGATCTTGCCCTTCACGTCTTCATATGGGCGGTTTTCCACCACCCTGCAGAACTTGTCATAACACCACAATCGCTCAGTGTTTTTATTGGATGGCATCAACAAGGAAGTTGAGCCACTTTACCAGTCAGACTGGCCCCTGTGGTCTTTGAGTGAATTGCAAACTGACTTTTGGGAGGCAGGTCAGCAGAGGGCGTTGGGAAGGGAGGGGCAGGTAATTGTGTGTGTTTGTTATGTGCGTTTGCGTGTGTGAGTGAGTGCAAGAGTGTGCGAATGGAACGTGGACCGTCAGGTCCCTGTCTGCTGTCATTTAGCTGCGCGTGACCCTCAGACGTCGTGTCCCCTACATCGATGTCAGGCCGCAGGGTGGGTTTCTGTTTGAGCGAGAAGAAGCGCAGGAGGTTGAATCTGGACGCTTTCACTGACTTCTGCGCGTAAGTACTCTTTTCCTTATCCACCACAGGGTCATTGATTCACATTTCATGGCCCCAGCCGGTAAATAAAGTGCTTCTCCTTTATAGATAACTGAGTAATCCTGATCAATGTGAACAAGCATAATACAGAGTAGTTCAGATGGAAGTTTCTGTTATAATTACAGAATACTACACAGTTGTGTAACTCTTTATGATCAGCAATAAATATGAATGTACGCTGTCAGAGTCTAATCTAAATCGAATATATTTATATATATTTATATTTTCTTGCATTTTAATGTTTCTACAGGAGTCATGGAGTGGAAGTGGTGGAGGTGAGTGTTTTCTCTCACGTGTAATCTGTGATAGTTGTCTGACCTTTACTCTTAAAGCACCTGCAAATTGTGAATAGGAGAGACAAGTCGTCTTTTTTTTCTGTTTTTTTTTTAACTAACCACTTAAAGGAGTGGCTCAGTGAAGGCTTGGCTATTACAATGTTATGCACTGTGTCCATTCTGAGCACCAAAATGTTCAGAAAAAGCTTTAAATCTTAGTGTTTCTGAAGATACATCAGCCCAAAATAGATACGATATACAATATTTTCAACAACAAAAAAATTCACATTCTTGCAGATTTCATTTAAAATAAGACAGAGTGTTTACCTCACCACTTACATCTGCTGAAGGTGACTTTGTAATTGCAAATATGAAATTTATTTTCTGTATATGCAATTAAAAATTAGACTTCTTCAGTTCAAAGATTAAAACTGTGCACAAACATTCTCACCCTGGTTTAACAATGTTTCAGAGAACCTTATCTGGTTGAGACAGAATGTCAAGCTAAACTATCTGCTGTGTTTCATTAGAAAGCTCAAAAGTATAACTTGTGAGTTTCTAGCCCCTCCCTTCTCTACTCCCTTGCGTTGGAAAGTTGATCATAGCAACTCGAGAATTTCATCAGCACACCTGCAGAAACTTTGCTCTCTGCATGACCTGCATCATTAGGCTTTAATAAAAACACCAGACCAAAAAAAAGACCAGCTCCGTTGATGACTCTTACTATTTCTCCGTCAAACAGATGATAAGCACAATTTCCACAACAAGTCTTAAATAGCAAAATGTGTTCAAATGCACTGTTTGTGAGGGCTGTTGCAAGTTTTTATATATGTTTGTTGATGGGCGTACATCTTAGTATCTTAAGGTGCTTTTCTATTTTTTTAATATTTAAAGGACGATAGTAGTAATCGCTGCAGCTCAGAGAAACTGCACTCATGGACACACATGTGTCACATACAGATGTCCACAACTTAATCTGTGTCACAGCCACCTGCAGCCACCCACTATAATGTGTTAACTGCTACAACCAGACACACCTGATTGGAGTGGCACTTGTATTTAACTGTATGTAAATATCAGGAGAGCAACATTAATATAGGACATTTCATTCTGCACATTCCTTTATTTGCAGGAATTTATCATGGTGTACATTTTATTAGTAATATATTTTTGTTGCGCATAAATATTAATTGCCCCTATGAATTATGCTGATTTGTTTCCATGTATTTGCCATAGCTTTAAATTCAGAGAGTGTTATGAAACTGACTCCACCAGTAACATAGTGAACTTATTGATAAGCTTTCAATAAGTTTTCCATTTCTGAAGAGAGTTTGGAACCTTTCTTTTATTTAACTAATGTCTGATAACTAATAACCCATTCAAAACCCCTTACACGTGGTAAAAAGTCATCTTACGGAATATCAGTTAAAAAAAATAATTTAATGCATTTGCAGTGATTTTTATATAGTGTTTGACCATTATATAATATAGACTATACACAAGAAAGTCAGGAACGTTGTGTTTGATAGATTATTTCTTTGATATAACAATGCTTCATTTCAATAGATTTTATAGAAATAAAGTTAAAATATTTTCTTTTAAACTGGTCCCACATTTGCGAGGAACCTGCATTTGTTGCAGAGCTGAAATTCTCAAATCTTCTCTTCTGATGTCAAACAAGCTTTCTTTATTTCTGTTTGCTCTAATCTGGTGTTGTTTGATAGACTGGAACATTGAAGTTTGAAAAAAAGAAGACATGTACTGTCGGAGCCGTATACTACAATGTGTTTGTTTATGTGTTTTGATGATGTCGCTTGTGGGTTGTCACGTGGGTGTTGACGGCGTGGGTTGATTCAATGGGTTTATATTCAGCTGTGCAGAAGGAGGAAGGAGGGGGATCGCGTATTTTTTGTTGACCGTATCACCGTACATGTTCGTATTATCATCCGAGCAGCTTTATTTAGAAAGAGACGTTTTGCCCTGCCTGTCTGTCTGACAATCAAAATAAAGCCGGACATAAGGAAGAACGCAAGTGGCGTGTTTCTGTGGAACGAGTCAGCGATGCATAATCTCAATTTCCGCCTCTTAGTGACTCGTTTTGGTTGAAAGTCCCTTCATGTACATTGTACACCGGAGCTGTAGGACAGTCAGTCATTCAATCATTCTATCCGGGACTGACGGCTCGTTCCATTGGAGAGCGCTGCACGATTGTGGAAGTCTGCTGTCTCACTCATTGGGAATGAACATCGGTGATATGTTCCAATGCTGATTAATGAGAAATTAAACTACTTTGATGAGGAATTGAAATTCGTACTGAAATATTGTTGAATCACTGCAAAATATCGATTACTCAGCTTCAAAGGGAAACATGAGTCATTTGAATGAACAAGCAGGTAATGATGAGTTTGAAGTGGTCAGGTGTAGAGTCAAATCTACTGCAAAGGCTTTCGAAAATAAGATTGAGAGTTTGCAAAAGAAACGTACAACACGTGAATAAAAAAAAAAAATGTTTAATACCAGTAATGAACGAACTCATGAAACGGAAATAAAATGCACAAGAACTTAAATCCAACTTGGAAACTCTTTCTCAACTCCATGAATCTGCTGTTAACCTGCATCAAACTTTAATTCTACTGCTACCTGAGAATGAGCAGGTAAAACAAAATGAGTGGTTCTCAAACATTGAAAGTTACAGTGATGCGTTCAAGGACAATCTGGTTCACTGATTGGGAAAAAAAACACACCTATTCCCAATCCTGTGGAAAATATAATGGTCACAACAATGAATGCTTGTCATGTTCACATGAGGGATTCACAAACAGCAGTACAAAACACAGAGCTCGTCATCCATCATGGAGGCTCACAGGATGATGTGCAACCAAGTGACAGCATTTCAAAAGTGCAAAGCAAAAAATCATCACGAGGCTCTGGAAGTGGAAAAAGGTCCTCCAGATCAGGTACTTCATCTGCTCACATTAAAGCAGAGGCTGATTTGGCTTCATTGATGGCTCGGCAGACCACAATGGCTGAAAAACATGCACTGGAAGAGGAAGAGCAACAAACACGGAAATGAAAAGAAAAACTCAAGTTGGATGAAGAGATTGCTGCACAATTGGCTAGAGTGAAGGTCCTTGGAGTTGCTAACACATCTGGATCCAGAACCACCGCAAGTGATCAAACAAACAACATGAATGAGTATATGAAAAAAGAGCAAGAAAAAACAACCAAATTCAATGTTGATGCTGACTCATTCATTCCTCAGAAGTTGGAACCAATGAATCGACAACCAAAGATCATGATCAACAATACTGATGCAAAATCAAAAACAATAACCCATGCTGCCCATTCTCAGCTGCCGACTTCAAATCGACATACATCTGAGCCCAATCTTCAATCCAGTGCTCAGAATGAACAGAGGTCACATAAAATCACTGGCAACATTGAATGTCTTTCAGGCAATGGGGATCAAAACAATATTTTTTATATCATGAAAAGGCAAAATGAAATAAGAATGCTACTAATCCAACAACAGCAACTAACATCTTTGCCAAAAAGAGACATTCCGGGTTTGGATGGTGACCCACTGCAGTACCACACATTCATGAGAGCTTTTGAAAATGCAGTGGAAAGCAAGTCTGACAAGTCTGACAAGTCTGACTGACAGTGATTGCCTGTACTTCCTCAAACAATTCACTAAAGGTCCCCCCAAAAATCTTGTGAGAATCTGCCAACATATGGACCCAGTGAGGAGTTACGGTCAAGCCAAAACTCTACTATAGGATTTTGGAGATGGAACAAAGGATTGCAACTGCTTATATGGAGAAAGCATTGTCATAGACCTCAATTAAGTCGGAGGATGCAAAGGCACTTCAAGAATTCAGTTTATTTCTAAGAGGTCATTCAAATGCAATGAATGAACTGGATATGCCTGCCAACATGATGACAATAATAAAGAAACTACCTTACAAACTCAGAGATCATTGGAGAACAACCGCTTGTGAAATACAAGAAAGGCTTGATCAAAGAGCAACATTCAATGACACTGTGGACTTCATTGAAAAACAAAGATTCTGTCGGACTCAGTGTTCGGCAACATTCAAGATGCAACAGGATCAAGAAGAGGTACAACTCAAACCATCTCAACACTCAGATCCAGGGGCAAAGAAACTAGCTTTACAACAACTGTGACAACTGCTGACAACAAGACTACCATAAAAGGAAAGAAAACAGATGTGGTCACATCAGGAAATACATTTTGTCTGTTTTGTGAAGGTGAGCATATGTTGGAGTTTTGCCCTGAGCTGGAGAAGAGAGCTCACACTGAAAAGATTGCCTTTTCTAAGAGGGAACGGAACCTGTTTTGGCTGTTTGTGTACAAGACACATCAGCAGGGATTGTTGAAAGCACCTAATATGCAAGGTGTGTAGTTTGAAACATCCCACAGTGCTTCATATTTACTCAAAGGAAAAACAGGCAGAAGAACCAGGTGCTGCAGTGGGCTGCACTTTGGTATCCAATGGTCTCACTGGGGCTGGCCATCAAGAATGCAAACTTCCAATTGTTCCGGTGCAAATGAAATCAAAGAAAAGTAATCACACAGTTACGACTTATGACTTCTTCGATCAAGGTAGCACAGCTGTTTTCTGCACAAATAACCTAATGAGGCTCAACCTCTCAGGAAAAAGGACACAAATCCTTGATCACTGGCCTGGAAGTGGCAGCCTTGGATGGTGGGGCTTAATGTAACTTGCCAATTACCTACACACAGGAATGCATGCCTGCACACAAGGGAAATATTCCATGTCAAAGGGATCTGCAGCAGTGGCCTTACCTGAAGGGAGTTCATTTACCTGAGATTGACTCAGAGGTTGAACTGCTGATTGGAACAAATGTGCCAAAGTTGCTGGAACCACTGCCAGTCATCAGTTATGTGGAATATGGACCCTATCCTGTTAGAACTCGCTTTGGGCTGGACTGTAACTGGACCACTGGGAGGAGGCGGTGGTGATGGACTGGATGTTACCGTTAACAGAGCCTGGAGGAGTAGCAGTGATGAGGACAGGCAAGAGACACCACCACCAGCCATGAGGAAGACATCAAATCCAACAGGAAGCTTGGGACTTTAACACCAACTTATGCAAAGAAACAGAAGAAGCAAAAGAGGAAAGCCGATGACTCTAATAAATATATTGCCTCTAAGGAGCCAAACTCATTTGTCAATATGCGGACACCAACAAGTGGAAAGAAACAAGGAATGCTGAAGGCGAAAAACCTTCTACTACATCTCAGCCATAGGAGGAAATGGCACGTAGCAGCCTCTTCCCAGTCTAAATCAAGGGAATAACAAAGAGCTTTTCCAGATCGCGGAGTGCTCAAGGATCCAGACCAAGGAGAAGTTGTGCAAAAGTTGCTGATCAAGACAAAGATCAGCTCTTTGGAAAGGCTAATAACCAAAGTTTGCCTTCTACAGGAAGCAGAACTTTGATGCTTCAGTCTGACATTAACAGTTTGCTTTGACAGTGAGACTGACATACTGACTAACCATGTGACATGGCCAAGACTTGACTACTGTGTGTTTGAACTTTTGAACTGGACAAGATTTGACCTGCATTTCTTGAAGAAGAACACACCTATGAAGTGAATATATGGACTATAAATTAGAATGTTTGGTGGATGTTATTTTGTAATGTAATTATTAACATGATAATAATTAGGGGCTGGATTGTAGGAGCCCTATACTACACTGTTTTTATTTGTGTTTTGATGATGTCACTTGTGGGTTGTCACGTGGGTGTTGCCGGTATGGGTTGATTGGGTTTATATTCACCTGTGCAGCAGGAGGAAGGAGAGGGGGTGAGTTGGGATCGCGTATTTTTTTTATTGAACATATTAGCGTATCACCGTACCAGTGTATCAGCATATGTTCGTATTATCATCTGAGCAACTTTATTTAGAAAGAGACGTTTTGCCCTTCCTGTCTGTGTGACAATCAAAATAAACCCAGACATAAGGAAGAACGCAAGTGGTGTGTTTCTGTGGAAGGAGTCAGTGATGCATAATCCCACTTTCAGCCTCTCAGTGACTCGTTTTTGTTGAAAGTCACTACATGTACATTTTAAAGAAAAATAAATTGGTTTTACTGTTGAATAAGATTTGTTGCCAATAAGCATTGTTACAACAAAGAACTAAACACAAAGCCCCCTACTTTGTGTGAGTGTTTTTCTTGCTTTAATCTGCCAGATTGACCTCACGCAGTCGCTGGGGAGTCAGGGGCCGTTTGATATCATCGTCCACAAGCTGTCTGACGTGATCGTGGAGGCTGAGCACAACAGCCAATCACAGCAGCTCCTGGACAACTTTCAGGTGTTTCTGCACAAACTAACTGTTCACCTTTGATCCCAAAAAAATCCAAGATTCACACAGTCCTGGGAAAGTTTGAGCTGAATAGAATTTCTGCATATTTTACCATATACTACCTTAAATGATCCATGATGTCATTTACTTTTTATAATACAGTTTTTAATGCTATTACACAGATTCCCAGTGTCATCATGTCCGTAATTATATTTCCACAGTTTCAAGAGCTAAACTCCTCTCCATGTTAATGAAATCCATCCTTTCCTCTTCCACAAATGGCAGAGCTACGTTTCAGCTCATCCCAGAACGATCCTGCTGGACCCGCTGCCCGCCATGACCCAACTCCTAGACCGCTTTGTCTCCTGTCGGATCATGAGCAAGCTGCGCAATTCTCTGCGGGGTAATTTGCATCTCTGAAGTGTAAATCCTTACAGCTCGATTACACCGATTAACATTTGTCCACTGCGCTCTGTTCTGCAGACTGGAGTATCTGCAGTCCTCCTTATCTGGAGATCCACAATGACACTGATCTAACATCCATTCATCAGACGGTCGTCAGCCAAGACTTACGCTTCCCACTCAGTCAGTCTCACGCCATAAATACAACAACTTTCTTTTTACACATCCTCCCAAACACCACATAAAGTAATTCACCTTTTTCTTTTCTCCTCTGTTTGTTGATCACAGTTTGTAAAACCAGAGTAGCACACGGTTCACTTTCTCATGAGGTAAGTGATGCATGTTTCTGAGAAATAAACCACGCACGAAAAACAAGAAAACTTCAGTTTGGATAATGATTTGCTTTCTGCCTGTTGGGTCTCTGTGTTGCAGATGTCTCTGATCTTCAGTGCAGATGGTCTAGCTGATATTCACCCCCCCTGTGTGCTCCAGAGCTTTGTGAACCACGGCGCAGTTCTGCACAAAGTGTATGTGGTAGGAGACAGACACTACTGCGTCGAGAGGCCCTCCATCAAGAACTTCCCTTCTGGTCCATGTGGTCAGTCATTACTCATATAAAACTCTTCCATACACAATGACTGCATTTGGTTCAGTATGATTGTCTTAATAATTTCATATTTGGTTATGCTCCCTCTTTTCCTATCTCACCATGTCCTAATCATACATTTTATTTACATGCATCGTTCAGGACATCCAAGGTCATCGTACATTTTAAACATGTTAGTTAAAAAGAAGTTGAAGACATTGGATTTGCAGTAGACCATCCTTTAGCATGAACCTGAGCTTTAAAATTGTCCAGAGATTGAGTGTTGTGGATGTTGAGTGGGAGGGAGTTCCTAAGGTCGGGGGCCAAGCGGCTAGAGGCTTTGGTCGCCATCGTGGTCATGCAGGCTTCACCAGTCTCCCCTAATGTATTACATATTGTTCTTCCCATCCAATGGTGCTTAGCATGAAATCTGTGCAACATCTTGCAGGAAGTGTTTTATATTTTGGGCAAGCTTTTACTCTCAAGGATTAACAAAGAAATTAATTCTCTTTGTTCTAGATAATACATTCATTTTCATTGCTTTGAATTTAGAAAACACATGCATATTCCATCAGAATGTCAGTCTCACTTTAAGTTTTGTTTGCAGAATTCTTATTAACAAACGATAAAACGTTATACCTACCCATACATTATATGTGCACTTACAAGTTTCCCTTCTGAACTAACATGAGTATCAGCTGCAACTTTGCGGGTTGTCAGAGACATATGACATGGTAATTGGAGCTGTATGTGCTTCAAGTTGATTTTTCTTTGCTTCCAGACAGAGAAACTATCTTCTTCAACAGCCATCATGTGTCCAAACCAGAGTCAAGTTCGGACCTCACAGCTGTGAGTACCTTCGGAGTTACACATCCAAAAGGTGTGATCCTGGAGAGTCGTGGTCTCACATGTATTCCGCATCTCCGGGCTCCAACACACCAGATCCGTTTATTCCCCAGGCTTTCTGTGGATCTTCATGATGCCACATGCATTAGGTGCAGGTGTGTCGGAGCAGGGAGGCACAGGAAACAAGCAGGGTTGAAGTCTTCTCTTACCAGGATTGTACATATGTGCTTCAAAGTCACTGCGTCGTGCTGGTATAAATTCTAAATCTGGGATCTCGAGGGATCCACCCACATTTTCTCTTTCATTTCTAAAGTTGGATGAGCAGATGCCATACCTGCCTCCTCCCAGCTCCGAGGCCATGTCAGCCCTGGTCAAGGAGCTCCGAGTCCAGCTGGGCATGGCTCTGTTTGGTGTGGACGTCATCATCAACATACACACACACACGCTCACCGTCATCGACATCAATATCTTCCCGGGTACGTATGAGTATGTACTGTGTGCTGGAGCTATAGAGTTCATTTGTACGTGTGCAGTAGTTATAGTTATGTTTGAACACTAGGTGGCGGTATAACCTTGGCTGTTGGTTAGCGCAGGGCAGTGAGCCAAAACCAGCCCGCAGGAGTCTCCAATCTGGCCTGCCAAACCACCAGTTAAGGGTGTAAATTTCAAAGAAAACCTGGATTATCTTTGAACACATTTCTTAAGAGTAGTTAGTATATAACACTGACACCTAAACTGATAAGTGATGCTGCCATCAAAGCTTGATGCCTCATTGTTATCAATCTAGCCTCAAAGCCATGGTGTCAGGGAGAGTTTGAGAAAACATGCATAATGCAACAGCTATAGAAGTTGTTTTTGGACATTACACTGTATTCTGCATGCAATATTTTCATAAATATTGGCTATATGTTGAGATTGTAATTAATTTTGCATTGTACGTAATTGTTTGGTTTTGTAAAAATATGGGCATTTTCATCATGCAAACTTTGTGCTACAATTCAAAAAGAATTTTTGAAGTTTAAACTTAAAGGCTATTATGGCTATTTAAATGGGGGTTCATGCAAACATATATATGTATATGTATATGTATACATGTGTATATATATATGTGTGTGTACACACATACACACACTGCAATGTATATAGATATCTATACTGACACGTATACTGTTTTCTCTGACAGGCTATGAGGGAGTGCCCCAGTTTTTCTCTTCTTTGCTCAGCCACATCAAGACACTGTTGGACAACCACACCTCCATGGCAGTGGCCTCTAGTTCACCTGAGAAGCAGCAGCTGGTGCTTGAGTGACCTCAGGGGTTTTATCAGTGTTTAACACATGGACGAACAAAAAAAAACTATTGTTATGAGTCTGTTTGTTTTTTACTTACCTGGAACCAGACTCTCCCACAATAATAACTTTGTGCTGCTAATTTTCACAAAACAATTCAGATGGCACAGTTTGATACACTTTCCATTTATTGATTGACAGGTAGCGTAGAAGAAGTTACAGCAGGCACAAAATACAGCACTCTGATTGGCCAATAATATTACAAATTATGTTTTATTTTTATGTTTTTCTGTTCGAAATGTCCTTTCGGCCCACATATGTCCCCGCTCACCCCCCTCCCTTTTTACAGACATTTCTTTCTTGCTGGTTTGTACGGTACATTTTGTGGAAACATTTTGCACTTCTATAAAAAAAAACAAAAAACCCCAGTACATTCATTTTTCAGTTATTCTTCAGTGAACAAACATCTGCTCTTTGGAATAGACATTAATACGCTGATAGGTGTGGCTGATAATGTGTTATTATCACGTTTAGACAGGCTGACTGGCCACTTTGTGTGTAGATCACATAAATGTTCTGTAAATTCTGAATGCGTAGAAAAAGGAGATATTATACTTGTAATATGAGTACCATATGAAGCACTTTGATTACATATTAAAATGCATTAAATAATTTATTACTTGGCTAATTATTGCATTCACATGTGCTGTTATCTATATTCTTATTGCAGTAAAAAGGGCCTCCAGCGGTCACCCTGTTAAACCTGCTTTCCAGTGTCCTCTTGGGGGCGCTGTTGCTTTATTTTTTTCCATGACCCTGGCTTACAGACCACTATATTTCATACAGTATATACATACATGAAATGACAGCAGTGAAATTTGTGATGCAACAATACCGGGCATTTATCAATGTCGTCACCAAAGGTCGACAAAATGGCTTTAGTGGCTTCCTCCTCCTCCCCCTCATCTCCTCCTCCTTGGCTTGTTAAGATAAGAGTGCAAAGCTGGCTGAGAACCTGAGGTGGCACTTTTAGACCTTATAAGCTCTAAGCACATCGCAGCCTGTCACCCCCATGTGAAAAAGACAAGCTTGACACCTGACGCCCACGTCGGTGTGCAGATTTAACAGCGTTTTGCTCGTGCCACCCCGGTTCATTTACAAACAGTCTGGTTTTAACAGTGCATGAGCCAAATGAAACACAATCCTCATTTCTACTTTGTCATCAAAGAAATGAAGAGGAGATAATTACTTACTCCCTGTGTAGAAAGATCGGTAGAACATGTTAACAGTCGGAACAGCTTACACTTGTAGTGGCTATCAGTTATTGCACAAAATATATATCAAATTACAGATATTACTTCACAGGGAAATTTCAGTGAGAGTGCTGAACGCTCTGCATCCATTTACAACTGCAGTGAAATCACCTGTTTACCTCACAAATATGTTTCACAGGTACTGAGACAGTGACGGACACACACTTTGAGACACCCGGGAAAACTCTGTCTCTTTTTTCTGGACACAAAAGTGCACTCTCGCAACGAAACAGTGACAGCTTCACCCGGGAAAGGCTAAAAGTAGAAATGAAACAATCATATGACTTCTACTTATGTCCATTTACAGATTTACATCTAAAGACATTTTCTCTGAGTGCTGAAGGGACTTGAAGGCTCTTAAATGGGGAACGTGTGAGCTGAGTGTGTGACTGTGAATGCAACAACTGGGTTTCTGTCAGTCTGCTCTGTGTGTCTGTGTGTGTGCAAGTGCGTGTGTGTGCGTGTGTGTTCGTGTCTCATCCTCGACGAAGTTCCCTCAGCTCTGCAGCGACTTTGCGCAGCTCAGCTTCAATCTCCAGCAGCTCCTGTGGGAAGGGGCGAAAAAGGAGGACGCGTGTATTAAATTCAGCCATAAGAAGTGAATGACGTGTGTGAGTGTGTGTATGAGATCTCTAAAGAGGTCATATTGCTACGTTCCTAATTGTAATGACTATTTGGACACTCATCATGATTTGTGTTGGAATATGTTATGTCTCATCCACGACTGAAGGCAGACAGGACAATACACATGAGCTTATACTGTAGCTTCAATGTTGAGACACAGTAGAGACCAGTGGTACACACACGTTGATCCAAGTTCAGATCAAAAGAAGCCAAAGCTCATCCCAACTAAGAGAAGTTCAAGGACAAGACGCACTCTGACCAGACGAGTTATGAAAATAATTTCCTAACCCAACTTAAATTGATCAAGATCATTTCTCATTCTAAAGGAGAGAAAATGAAGATAATATACTGACGATAGCAACTCATTTGAAAGAGTGAAGGTTTATAACCTTGACTCTAATGAAGACAGATCAGTCATTGAGGTCATTTATTGAACTCAGAAAAACATAGTGATCGTCCTGTTAGTTCAATTAGTTCAATCTGATTTTAACTTTACAGATATGAAGGAGAGCTGGAGGTCAATTCTTGTAACTTTCATAAAAGAGAAGAGTTATTGAGATTAATCCCTAAAACTCACAAGACTAAAATGTGAGTCATTTAGATGAATTTGAATTTCTGGCCTCCGTTAGGACACTTCTTGAATAAAGGTTTTGTTCAATACATTTAGTGTACAGTTTCTTTCATGAGCTTACCTCTCCTTCATCTTCTTCTGCATCATCCTCTTCGTTTACTTCATCTTCCTCCTCTTCCTGCCCATCCTCATCCTCTCTGACATATTCGTCCTCATCATCCTCACCCTCTCCGTTTTCCTCCTCTTGCTCCTCCTCCTCATCCTTATATCTCTCTCGCTCAAACTGTCTCGTGGCCTCGTCGCTGGCTTTCTCCAACATCCTCTTCTGCTGCGGCTCCTTCACCTCCTCGGCAGCTGCTTCCTTCTTTTGGACTTCATTCTCCTCTTTCTCGCTGGGCTCCTTCTCCTCTTCACCCTCTGCCTTCTTCGTGTCCTCATTTCCTGCCACAACGGCCTCCTCCTTCCCGCCCTGCACCTCCTCCTCTTCCTGCACCCGTTTCATTTTCCTGACTAGTTCGTCCAGTTCCTCTTGCTTCTCCTTCCGCTCCCTCTCCTGCTCCATCTTGCTCTTGCTGTCTCGCTCTTTGAGCAGCTCCTTCAGCTCCTTCTCCACTTTCTCCTTCTCCACCATCAGCTCCACCTCATTCTTCCTCCGCTCCTCCATCCTCTGCTTCTCTGCGTCTTCCACCACCTCTTCTTCCTTCCCTTTGTCCTGCTGTAGCTTCTTTTCCTCCACCTCCTTCTGCTCGGAGCCCTTCTGCGTCTTCCTCTCCTTCACAGCCTCGTACCGTTTCTTCTTCAGCTCCTTGAGCAGCTCTTTGAGCTCTTCGTCATTCTTCTCCTCGTTTCCTTTCTTGGTGATTTCGGCAGCCAGCAGCTCCTCGAGCTCCTTGGCTCTTTCCTCCTCGTCGTCCCTCCCTCTGTCTTCAATCCGTGGCTCCTCCATTATCTTCTCCTTGGTGTCGTCATCGTCCGACTTGTCTCCTGTCTTCCCCTCTGTATTTGCAACATTGTCGCTCTCGTCTTTTGCCTCCTCGTCGTGCTGCTCAAAGTCGCTCTCATCGTCTGCCAGATTGTACTCGTATCGCTCCCTCTGAGAGTCGTGCTCCTGTTCCCTCTCTGGAAAAAGTCACATTACAAGTGTTTGCGTGATTAATTTTTTTTTTTTACTTTTTTTTTTTGTACTCAGTTATATAAAGAAAATGGATGTGCGCGTACCATCTTCAGCTAGTCTCTGGAGCTCCCTGAGAAGACCCTGATGTCTCTGCACTTCATCGAGCTCCTCTGCGAAAGCAATGATATATAGCAACTTGAAACGATAACACAGCAGTGACAACACACCGGGGAAAAAACACACGCACACATTTTGTACCTAAATACTTCAAAAAACATACATCAGTTTTTTGGGGTGAATCAAAAATGTGGATTTTCAAAAGAAATATGAAATTCCCAATAGCACAAACAAGCATAACTTTTTCTGAATTGTATATCATGGTTCAGCAGATGGCTTCATGGACATGACTTTCTAAAAGATGCAAAGAGAACTTAGATTGTGTCACTGGATCTAATTGTGAAATTCTTTTTCAGGTTTTTCCGAACATAAAATTAACAATTTGAATTGAAAATAAAAATCATTCTGTAAAAATGATTTACATGTTCGCTGATAAATGTAGTTTTTGACATAATATTCAAAGTCCTCAGGAAAAGTAGCAGTTTGTTTTTGCTGACCTAGTTTTTTACAGACAAGAACGTCTTTAAAAATGTAATTCAGCAATATCAGATCGTTTTTGAAGCAGACAAGACAGGAGGGTTGTTTGCCGTGTTACCTGCTAGTTTTGGGCCACATTCGTGTTGCGACCCATCTTCACTCAACGTCTCCTGGATAATACATTCAACCTAGTGCAGAGCAAAGAAAAATATACACACTGAGGTGTTTGCTTGGTAATTACACCACACGCGTATGCTCATACAACTATAAATAGACATGGGAAATAGAGATTTGTTTCTGACCTTTGCATCATTAAGGGGTGAGGTCACTGGCCGGCTTCCCACTGTCATACAAAACAAGGATGGAGGAAAAAAGACAGAAAGATGTAAGGAATAGAGAATAATGGACATTTAAGGGGGAAAAAAAACAGCACATTCGATAGTGGTCAGCACTTTTGCCATTAAAGAGGGACAATAGGGAGAATTAAGTCTATCATTTGCCTGGTCATCTCTGTGTTTTTTTCCTTGTGCATTTGAGGCTAACTGTTGGCTGTAAATTCACCTGCATATGTACATGTGAGTGTGTGTGGTTGTCACTGTGTTCGCCCTGTGATGGACAGCTGACCTGTCCATGGTGTGCAAAACCTTTCCCCACAGCAAGCTGGGATTGGCTCTAAGCACGTGTGTGAACATAAGCTCGCTAAAGAGGTATAGGAGACGCATGGTTTTTCCCGCAGTGGTGTGGGTGGAGCTGTTCCCTCATTAGAGTAAGCACAGGTAAAGCGGCACTGCAAAAGAAGATTAACCCCTCGTCCTTCTCACTTATCTAAGATGCAAGCTTCCCCGGGTAGCTTCCAGACAAGAGTTAAATCAGTCAGCAATTCCCAAGCCTTGCCAGAACACTTTTAAAAAGGAACCAGCATCCTTCCTATCAGACGCACAACACCTAACAAGAAACCTAAATGTCAGCTTGGACCATGATGCTTCTCCACCTTGCAGCCTGTAACCTTTTCTTGTATCTCTACTTACTGACTGAGGCTTCACATATGAGGCTGTATTCTATCCTGAATCTGAATGTCAGCTTTTGTTACGTTCTATTTGATGGGATCTTTTGGTTTTCTGTTTATATGAACTCATTAGTATTAAAGATGATAATACTTTAGGATAAATACTTGCCAAATTACAATAAGCATGCCGATTTCAAAAGTCAGACTCTCTCCAAAGTGGATATTGCAGAAAGAATTTTTAAAAAGAAGTTATAGATTGTATCTGAACTCTGTGTTTGGAGTCAGCTCGCAGCCAGCTCAGAGCACACCGGGATCAATACAACTAATTGATACCTTCGGGCAGTGGTGCCATGTGAGCTGCTTACCAGTCAACCGTGCATCGCTCTGTATGTCCGTGTGTGTGTGTGTGTGTGTGTGAGTCGTCCTCATACACTCTGTGCTGGGACACTCTGGCCCCGTAATTAATGCCATCATGTGGCTTTGGTTGTTTTGGCTCACCCTGCTGCCCACAAGTTAGCCCAGCTGATGGATGAACTATAACACAACAGGTCACAGAGTAAAGACCTGGACAATGCCTCTGTATATTCCACCAGGACACTTGGGTTCAGACAAACATGCAATTTTCCAGTTTGAATCACTTTTTGGTTGTTTTTGAAAGTGAGTTTAGTCATTTAGCTTCTGATTTTTGCTGTGGTACATCTTACTATACTTATATACAATCTGAATAGGTCACTAATCCACCACAGGGAAAACACAGAGATAGAAAGTCACTCACCATCACATTAACACTAAGATAAAATCAGAGTCACCAGACATACACAGACATACATGTTTTTTAGAATGTACCAGAGTACTCACATACAGAGAAATATGGTTTGAAATACATTGTCATGTACAAATAAAACATTTCACAGTGCACAGTGTCACAATGCTAGATTTATCTTTGTACTGCTCTTACTTTTCATTGCAGTTATCCCTGAGGCCCTAATACATTTGTTTTGTTCTAAGAGTTCTGCGTGACTTTTTTCTCTCGCCTTGATAGTTTAAGTCTTTTTATTTGTTTGTTTGGCACCTCAGTTGCTATTACATTTCTCTTGAAATCACTTCAATAATGGCTCTTCTGGTTTTCATTCAGTCTCTCTAGTATCTCTGAATGATTTTGATCACATATTTGTTTCCTTTAGACTGTGTTGGATTTATTGGATATTTGTCTGTGCATTTGCTGATGCTATTTGTCTCTATTTTTCATGTAGTTCCTCAGTTTGAGTCTCACTTTTGATTTATTTGCATCTGCTAAATTCGGAATACAGTTTGGGGGGTGGGGGCTGTATCATCTTGTGGTCATAAACATTAAACCTATAATATCTTTATTAATGGCACCTCCTTTTTCGTTTTGTGGCACATTTTTTCTTGCATTAGTTTGAGGGATGTTTACATGTTTTAATGTATGCCTCTTCTTCTCGTAGACAGCCACTGATACCATGTTTTTGTTGACAATTTATAGTTGTGCAGTCCTCTTGTTGCACCAACTTCTGGTGCAAACTTGTATTGAAAGACAAAATAGGTGAGATCATTTGGAGTTCGGCAAGTAAACTGGCGACACATCACAGATTTGCCTTATGAATGACTTTGACTTATGAATTTACATTGAACAGAGATTACATAACCTACCTGAAAGGTTAACCCCTTAACACAAATCAGTCTCAAACCACTTGCGCAACTGAGGATTAAGGATGCGCAATGTGACATTCATATTCATAACGGAATCGAGCCTTAGCTTGGTATTTGATTGTCACCAAACTCGTGTGTAATTACATGTAGGCCTATATGAAGTGGGGATAATATTGTAAATTGTCTGGGTTGTATCATCAGGGTGGGATTATGCCCTCGCACACTGCGACACAAGTTAAACCCCCACTTTATAGTCGGCTCTATATAGGTTATCGGCTGTGCTTCTGCACAACGCTTCGTGTAAAACCACTGCAACCCAATAGTAATCCTGTTTACATGTTTCTACGGCTGCTGCCTTTCTCCTCTCTCTCGTGTAGGGAGCCTGTGCTTGTTTAACTAATTACAGCCGCTTCTTATCGCTCCGGGCGCGCGTCGCTGCGCAGCGTGCGCACCAGTCTGCTCACCTGTGCCCTTTAAATGTGCATTTAAATGGATGTTAGAGAAGATATACAGAATACAAGAAATGGTCAAATATTCCAATGTGTGTGAAACATGTGTAGCAGTCAGTAGTGGCAGCATCGTTGGAATAAAACAAAAATCATAAAGGTGGGCGCACAGAGAATTATGTAACACCGTTCTTGTTTAGCCTATTAGTGTTAAACCCCCGAAGCTTTCGCCATTACATTTCCTCTTCAGTCTGCTCTATAAAGAACAATTACAGTAAACGGTGTTTGTTTTTTTTTAATGGTGAAGCTGGTTTATGATAGGAGAAAATAAAGACAATGGGCTACTTGATGAGGGAGAAGATGAGGCTCGTCTCCGGTACAGCCTGCTGGGATGAAGCCTGCTCGCGTTTTGTACCGACAATCCCCACACAGTGGGTGCCCGATGCGCGCGCGCGTACGTACGCACACTAACAGCCGTTGTTTATTAATATAATGAATGCTTACCTCCGACGGCAGCCCAGAGAAAAATCGCGGCTACCAGAATTCCCATAGGACCCGAAGAAGAGAGGCTCCTGTAGGAGATAACCTTGAAATGACGGGCTGGATCCTCTTCACACGCCCGCAGAGCCGAGCGAGGTGGAGCCGAGCCGCGAAGCACAGCCCTCTGTGAGCGTGTGTGCGCGTGCGTGAGTGTGTTGGTGTCAGATGACCCAGATCAAATCCCAGAACCTCGTGCCAGACACACGCTCCACATACTCAGTTGTGGTGTTATTGCAGTAAATCAACAAAAGGTTTGCCGGTAAAAATCTAATTTATGTAACTGTACTGAAATGAAATAGAATCTCAACACCGCTCAAGGTTAATATAAGTAGTATAATTAACAGGGTTCTGCCACGAAGCATTAGTCGATTTAGACGCCTAGTTATTTTTTAGACCTAATTTCAACCGTCTAGATTCTGTCTAATTTTAGACCGAATTTAGACACTGCACTTTAATCCATTATTTGATAAGTATTTATTAAAAAAACAACTATAAGGTGTATAACTGATCTCCAAATACTGAACTAAAATAATTATGATAGCTGTTGTGCCGATATACAGCATAGTGTAGAAATAGCAGAGATTTAGACGTCTAAATCTGATCTCTAAATGTCGGACTAAACTCATTTTAATAGCCATAATCGTTATAAAGTATAGTTTAGATGTAGACGTCTAATATCCAGCATTTCAACGTGTATAATTGGACCACTGCTGCAGGAAGAAGTGCTTATTGGGTGTACCACGCTCACGTGACACACCGTGCAACCACTTCCAGGAAAAATCTGCTTCCGCTCAGTGCGAAGTAGTCCGTGATAGAAGTTCTCGGCATTGCCACAAGGCCACGAGATCAGAGACGAAAAACTTTTTGGTAGCTCTGCAAGACCCCTGATTTACATCTTTATGGAGATCGTACGACCATAACATGAAAACGGCTTCACCTTGTGCACCATACGCAACTTCCGGGTGTAGAGTACCTGTGCGCATTGATGGATTCGACTTCGTGTATGTCAGACTGAGCTCATAAATTGAGACTTTCTTCAAAAAAAAAAAAAAAGGTGGGTGACACATATTATAGTAAAATGTTTAGTTTTGCAATATTACTAATGCAGTCAAACACGATCCTTTCACTGTCATGCATTAGTTTAGCATTTGCCTGACATGTAGGCCTTCTGTGTTGGTTGCTAGCATGAGGGATAGCTTGTTGCTAGCTTAGTCACCGTATGCCACGTGGGCCCAACAGCATCGACTAGTCAGTGCTAACTTGGTTTCAGTCTGGACAGACGATTCCATGATAGACGTTTCCGTGGTAGACTGCATGCAGTGGTGCTGCCTCTGGAGTGGACATACAGCCCCAGCGAGGGACTGTTGCCTGCGCTACCTGCCTCTGCACAGGCAGGCAGCTCCAGCAAGGGACCGCCGCCTCTGGAGACAGGTGATGGCGCTCAGGTAGCACTCCCTAGTTGGAGCTGCCTCCCATGCATAGGCAGGCAGTGCTCCCCCGCAGAGCTGCACCAAGTCTTTCCGGAAAACGGCTACCACGGAAAAAACTACTACTGTCTAACTGGAAATAGTCTTAAATAAAATTACTCCGGTTTGTTTTTCTTTCAAATGTGTTTTCATGAAAGTAATTAAGGGCATGATAGTAAGGCTATTTTCCAAACATTTTACTATTTAATTTCGTCAAGCTTGCGATTCCTGCATGAGTTCCACTTACCTTTTTTGCCAGGAATTTAACGAGTACAAAATAGTAATTTGTTTCAATGGTTAAATATGCATTCAGTAGTAATTGACTGTATTTTTTCACTAAGTGTGGTAGAAATTATTTTGCATTGTTTAAATAAGAACTCAATGTCGTAATTGTGTTAATGTCTCAATGCTGCTAAATCAAAATACTACTACTCTGAATTCTTTTTCTATTGTTTGCTTGTTTGCAGAGTCTGTTCGCATTGCATTTCCTCAGGCGATGAACAGGTCCG
>OMNM01024832.1:1431-15174 GCA_900302745.1 Parablennius parvicornis | reverse complement strand
AATGAGAAGTGTAATAGTCTTGTTCAAGTTGTGCTATGTGTGCTTTGACAGTTTGAAATGTGACCCAGCATTAAACACACAGTCAAGGGTTCAAGGTGCAGTGTCCTCCGTTTGAATAGGTCCACATGCTTCTGTCCAATCAGTGTTCCCAGCAATATTTGCACAACCTCAATCACACAGACCAAGATTAGCAGAGGTCAAAGTTTCTGCTGAATAATCTGCCTCTGTTTTACATCTCTTTCTTCCATCCCTCCTGATTTAAACATTCAAATTGTAATGACCGATGCCGTGTACGCTATCTAACTCTCTCGCTATGAGGTTTTTCAGAATTGTTCTGTTTTCATCACTCGAACGTCAAAACTTAGCTGCAAGTTTTATAAAATGGAACAAAATGCCACACTTTTTGTTTACTTGTGGCTTTGTTTACCCCTTAATTAAAATTTTCCTCCATTCCACTTCAATTCTTTCTGCGTTTGCAGCTGAAATATTTCTGGATCCCAAAGGCAAGTGCATTCCTGCACTCACAGTTGTGCAATTCCTGACAATCACAGTCCCCCCTCTTGTCCAACCCCCCTCTGACTCCCTAAAGGCCCAGATTGCTTAGAGGCAAGCTGTCCAAGCTGTCTGGGCAATGTTCTGCGGTGAACTGGCTGCCCAGCCAGACCAGTAAACAAACACTGAGGCCTGACTCTGCAGAAAACATCTACAAATAATGTAACCCCGAGAGGAAATACACGTATATTGCAATCTTTTCATTCTGAAATAGAAATAATGCTGAGGTGTGTTTTAAATGTGGAAAACTAATGTAGAGTTATGTGGTGACCATAAACCAGGGGTGTCAAACGTAAGTCCAGCGGGACAAAACTGGCCCACAAGAGGCTGGAATGCGGCCCCTTGAAGCCACTTAACAAGTTGTAAAAATGGCAAATAGGGCATTAAATTTTAACAGTTTTCTTAAGAGTAGGGGACATAAAGTCTGATCAATATAAATAAATAAATAAATAAATAAATAAATAAATAAATAAATAAATAAATAAATAAATAAATAAATAAATAAATAAATAAATAAATAAATAAATAAATAATTCTGCCCTGAGACCCAAGCTGAGCTATCAGAGATGCTGGCATGAAAAGTATTTGCCCTATTGTTAGCAAACTTGCCAACAAAGCCATGTTGTGAGTGTGTGAAAATATGCATGCAAAAGCCACAAAATGCAACAGTTATAGATGTTTTTTGACATCGTACTATATTTTGCATGATTAAAATGGACTTTATTTCTAATATAGCAGTGATTTTTTTTATGCTCATTGTTTGGATTAACAAAAAATGTCCACTTTTTCCAATAGTCCATCCACGGTTAAAACAAAACAAAACAAAAAATATATGAATAGTGTAATTTAAATGTTGTTGTGGCTCTATTTCACCAGTGCAGCCCATTCAAGATGAAATTGTGGCTTCTGAACTAAAATGAGGTATACAACCCAGCAAATTATGAATAGGAGAATATTAAGGCCACTCATGAGACCAAAAAAAAAAGATTGTAGGTAGATTTTCAATCATGCTCTTCTAGGGAATAGTCGAAATGATGAGAATGTCTTTGAAATACAATGTTGGGAAAATATGTGAAATTTTGACTTTGTTTTTTTAAGAAAGTCTATCTCCTGTCATTTTTCTCACATGAATGGTCCCAAATACTCTTCAATACGAAAAATTGTCTAAAATGAAGAAAAAAAAGGTACTTTAAATCATCTCCTTTTATTTTGAAATAAAAAAAACACAATCACGGCTGGGAATGTAATCACTTTTTTTTTTTTTTTTTATTGCAGCTGAAATGTCGAGAAATGTATCTTTCATTGTACTTCGCTGTAATTCGTGTTGGGATAAGACATGCTTAAGGAATTAAAAAAAATACAAAACCAATACAAAACAAAACTGCAGAAACCAGCAGGCATTATCCTTCTGCTTCTCATGTGATCAGTAAAGTAGGACAAATCTGAGGCGCTACTGGGTTTTGTAGTTTTGAGCAGATCTCCAATCTTTGACAGCTTGCATTAAAGACTACAGTTCCCATCATGCCACGGGGCTCAGAGCAGTTTAGCACTTCCTGTTAGCTTGTGGAAGATAGCGGACGAGCGGTCGAAGAAATTACCGATGCATTAACGTAAAGCTATTGCATACCTGTCCAGGAACACTTTATTGTGGAGTCTTTTAGGTCCGTGTTTAAGAGACGAAAATGGTAAGTGTGTCATCAATCACTATTGCCCTATTTTCTTCTTATGAAGGCAGGGGGTTTGCCGCTAGCTGGTTAGCATCTGAGATTCAGATCTTCATTCAGTCGATGAAACGTAAGCCGCTGTTAGGCCAAAGATCGGGAGTCGCGATGTTAAGATGTAAACGAAATAACTACTATTCAGCTAAAGTCAATGTTTCAGACTTTGTCAAGTATAATAATGTTGTCGAATTGAATGGGTGTGGTTGGGCTGAAGCTGTCTTCCCAGAGGGGGGCTAACACGCCATCATTTGTCAAACTACAGTGAATTACAGATAAGAAATTGTTCATGGCATGATGTTTAATCTTTAATGCTGTAAGAGACGTATGGCTGAATTATTAATCCTCGACAGGATCATCTTATAAAGTTGGAATGTGCGTTTGTGAAATCCTTGTCCAAAATATTGTGTGTCTCAATTAAAGGACTTATTTTTAATGGAATATTTTTGTTTACATGATCTGTTTGTTTGTTGTCTTATCTCCCTCTTTGAAACACACAGATCCGCTTCATCCTCATTCAGAATCGAGCAGGGAAGACACGATTGGCCAAATGGTACATGCAATTTGATGATGATGAAAAGCAGAAGCTGATTGAGGAGGTGCATGCTGTGGTCACTGTCAGGGACGCCAAGCACACCAACTTTGTGGAGGTATGTGATCGCTGTGTATCAATACTCTTATGTCTGCACACAAGTAGTATGTTTCAATATGCCCCACGATGCTACTTTTCCTGTATTATGTGAAACTACCCTTTTTTGTGAGATGGAGAGATATTCAAGATTATTTTCAACATTTTACTACAATATGGAAAAACGTATTAGTACGATTCTATATTGGTATGACTTGTTTTCTTCAGACTACCTCTGGATGATGCTGGCCATGTCTGGTAGAATAGCCAACATCATTACTTGAACATATGCTGTTTCATCAAATGACATACAATGACTTAGGCTGTTTTATTCAGCTTAAATCACACTCCAATGTTACTTTCAAAATCGAATATTCAGTATGTTCTTGTTTTTTACTGTTTTTTGATAAACGGCACTTCAGCCGTCATTAGAAATTCCTGACTGTGTTGTGGTTGAAGATTCAAACACAAAACATTTCATGCAGCTTTTTGAACCTTTACGAAATACAGGTAAACATTTTTCACAAGTTTCTGATAGGTCATTCATGAAATTGCTTAATAATTTGTAGCTTTTCAACTTATAGGTGACTGCCTGGAAAGACAAATTCCGTAAGAGAGCAAAACAACTTCACAGACTACTGATTAGTATTGTGTATTTTGCTTCAGGTTTTTGAAATATACTGGGTGTGTTTCATCTTCAAGCTTGGGAACTTCAATCTCAGTAAAGCTGCTGTTATTGTCATAATAAGCTGCTAAGATGCTTTTTGTGTTTTGTTCTCACAGTTCAGGAACTTCAAGATCATCTACCGGCGTTATGCTGGCCTGTACTTCTGTATCTGCGTGGACGTGACTGATAATAACCTGGCCTACCTCGAGGGAATCCACAACTTCGTCGAGGTAACTCAAACACTCAACACATGATATATAGACATAGTCAATTCTAATGATTCCGTTCTCATGGTCTGATTGTTCTCAGGAATGTCCTTAATGCTTTTAGCAGTTATCTTCTTGTTATTGTGGCTCTTTATTATGAAACATGCACCCTTCATGGGAAATTACATTCGGAGTCATTTATATACAGCCACTGCACTATTTAACAATGGATTCTAAACCAAGCTCATACATTTCACTTTAAGTTGGATCGCAAATTATTACATTGGCTGTCAAAGAGTCAAACTTTCATCATTAAACAACTCGTTGTATTTCAGGAGGAATGTCAGAACACACTGGGATACATTTCCAGACAGTTACACCTGTTATCCAGTCCGGAGTGAATCACTGTTGACTGGCAGGATTGTTAGATATTGCCTGGTCAAGTGGTACTGGAAATAAGCCCTCGGCAATAAATGAGGAGCAAATTGATCACTCATTATAAACCAGGCTTCAGAGCAGCAAACTGCTGGAGCGTTTCAGAAACACAATGATGGCTCCTTCATTTTAAACATTTTTAGTCGTGTAATTAAAGAGGACATGATTTGCTCTCAGTCGTCCTTGTGACGTTCTTTCAGATATTTCAACATCTATAAAAGAGAAATATAATGATGTAGTCTGAAGATGTTTTTTTATAAACCTTGGATGTTAAATTCATTTTAGTTTAGTGAGCCAGTTGAATAATAAACTAATAGTTTACTAAGAACAACTCTGAACTGAACTAAATGACATTTTCACCCAAACTTGGACAAGTTGTACTTTAATATTTTGCAGATTTTTATTTATTTATTTTTTTTAAGTATCTCCTTGTACACATACAGTCAAATGTGGACAAACCATATTCTTCATTAGTTTGTATTCTCTATTGGAATTTTATTGAATCCAAAATAGCTTTTAACAAATTGACTTTGCGCTTCTTTTGGCAAATATGCTTCAAGATATGAAATCCAACAGTGTGATGTTCACAGTTTGTGAACGTCGACCTGAAGACAACTTCAGCAGCCTATATAATGCATGTTTGAACAAATTCATCTTTCGGCCTTTATGCTAATGCTACTTGTGTATATCAGAAAAATGTTTTGGGGCGAAATCGATGCTGGTTACATTAGTATTAGAGTGCTGCATGTTATGTAACAAACTTTTGTGTAATGTGACCCGTTTTAGTGGGGGAGTCAAACACGTTTACCAATGTGGTGTTAATCATTTAGAAGAGTGAAACTCAGCTTAGTTCAGAGGCCACATACAGTCCTGTTTCATTTTGGGTGAAATACTGGCATAATAGCCTTTGAATTTCAACTTTAAAGTTTTTAGTAGTTGTGGTGCTGACTATATGTTTTGAAAAAGTCTGTATTTTTTAATTTGCGATCTTCTTTTCATAACTCAACCATAGTATAATCTCCACTTAGTGGTGTTTTTATTTATATATAATTTGAACGTACAATAGAAATTTTTTTCAAAAGCAAGGCATTTCCCCAAAAGAAGATAATGTCAGTCATGAGACCAGATGTTGGCAAATATTATTTGTGATTGTTTATTATTAAATTTTAGAAACTGCGGAGGGCCGATCTATTTAATATTGTTATTACTGTTTAATAAATCTTATTAAAAAGCAGTATTTCACATGGATTTGATGAGTGAATATTTCTGTTCTGCATCCACCGAGGTCTTCTACATTTAGTGAAGAAATCCATTTCAGAATGTTTTTCTTTGCAGACAATAGTTTATTCTGGCATTTTAAAGTGATTCCTGCATTATTTGGTCTAATCACCTTGAACGTGTCTTGTAGTCTGTTTAATTGCTGGTTTACGTCTCTTTTTGTCGTCAAACAAACTTCAGTAAAGAGGTTAAAGTCCAATCTAATGTTTGTTATTTGGGGCAAAGACAAACAGTCCTTTTTCGGTCGAAGCCCTCAGGAGTGAAGGTTGTCTGAAATAATGTTTGACTTCATGCGTTTCTCCAACATACTCGTGTGCACAGTCTCAGAACACCGGGTCAGTGGTTCTGTGACGCTGGCCGACACTGCATCGCTGCGTTAAAGGGATCGCTCACTAGAATGAGACCAAACAAGAAGCACATTAACTTTAAATTGGTGTCATTGTTCATGGACGTCCTCGTAGTAGCGATTCATTCATTACAAGGTTTTTAAGCTGATTCTACGGCTGCTGCTGCGGCGTTGTCTTATTTCTTCACTAACGCAGACACAGTTGCGTCTGTATTCCTCACTGAAGTCAATTACGTGGTTATCTCCTTGCTGCCATCTGATTACATTAAAAAAAAAACTTTAAATTTCCTGTTCTCCCTTTCTTTCCTGCCAGGTGCTGAACGAGTATTTCCACAATGTGTGCGAATTGGATCTTGTATTCAACTTCTACAAGGTGAGGACTTCGAGAGATAACATTTCCCTTTTATTCCTCTGATGTTCTGGTAATTTCATAAATACCTGAAGCAGAGCCGGAGTTAGAAAGAGCCGGTATTAATGTATCTTCAATTACTGCGCCATGGCAACAGAGATGATATTCACAAGCACAGTTTTTCATTGACATTCATCTAAATCACTTCGGCGGGGGCTGGATTTCAGGTTTTCCATTGACGGAAATGCTAAGAAACCAATATGTCTGAGCTCCCTTCCCCCACCTGCTGCTCGCGCTCTCGCTAATTACCCAAGGCGTCTGAACATCCGCCCACATGTTTAAGTTTAACGAAGCACCACCCACGATTGAGCACCTTGTGACCAGAAGCCGGTGAGAAAAACAAGAGACAATGGCTGAAAAATTAAGAAAGAAAGAGGAAAAAAAACACACCTCACAACCTGAGTCACCTCCTTCTCTCAGGTGTGTTGCAACTCGAACTGAATCACCTTGTTGTGTTTGTCAGGTTAATTATTGTGCTTTTACTCTTCCAGAGGTTTGTTATTTCACATGATGCCACATTGTTTGACTGAATGCAGGCTAAATGGTGATCTGTCTGTAGTGTGGGAGGATGAGCGACCCGTAAAAAAGTCTTAACATCTCCAACTGCCTGCAGGTTAATGCACAAAACACAAGTTTAAAAGCTAATGACACAGTTCACCACAATCTTTAAAAAAATGCAGTAGCATTCTTCTAGCAAAGCATATAAGGAAAAAAAAAAAAAAGTGAGCCACATTCATCGGCACCAATTCTTTTTCTGTGAAAGTCTTCATCAGCAGCTGAATGAGCAGAAGATGAGGCTGCTGCGTAGACGGGTTGTGAGTCGGGTAATGGCAGAGTGGAGCAGCAGGAGCTGGCAGAGTTTATCTGTTTGTCTCTACAAGATGCCTTTAGGGACAGCGTGAGCAGAGGTCACCAGTGTTTAGCAAGTGATAAATGCCCGCGAGCCCAGGAAATGGCAGCATTTATGACCGTGAAACGCGAGAAAAACACTCTCAATAAACATTTGGTGGACAAAATGATCCGATGGCGGATGATTCCAGCGTCCAGCGCTTAAAGCAGCTCTTAGTGTGGACCAGAGTGCACATGTGGCCCCAACCAAAATTGTAATGTCACTACATTGTAGTTATCAACTGTTAAAATGATGAAACAAGCGACCATGTGAAGTCCTTCTGTTCTGCATCATCGCTTCCTTTTTTAAAATCATTTTCTTTTATATATTCTTCTCCAGGTTTTTTTTTTTTTTTAGATTTTATGGATGCCAGCACATCCAAAAATGTTCCTCCAAGTTGTTAATAGATGTGCGTTTACAGACATTTTTGACCAAATATCAGCGAGGCGTTAAATCTGGCTTTAGCTCCAGGTTCTCTCTCTTCACCAATTTAGTCACACATTACCAGGCGTGGGATTTAATGAGATTTTTGCGATTCTGGTTACATTTTCAATTCTGCTTCACGAATCGGTTCTTTATCAATTGTCATTCGGAAAAAAAACAGATCTGCATTTAGCCGCAGTATCAACAGCAGAGGACGTGCTGTTTGTTGCTGCTGCTGGCTTGAGATTCACTACTGAGCAGGTCGAAAAGTCAACATTCATCCAAAGTTATTGCTGCTGTGTATGAATGTTTCTTCCATGTTGATCATATTTCCTCCCTTATTCCTTGAATAAACAAATTAAGGCGTGTTATAATCCATATCCAAAGCATGAAATGTGAAAAAAAATGGTAAGAAACACTAAAAGCCTACATTACGGAGGTAGAATACGCCGGGACAATAGTACGATAAAAGCCACCACCCGCTGCTGGTGTCAGAAAGCTGACCTGCGGGTCATTATGACATATAACATATAATATTTATATTAAATATCTACATTAGAAGGTTCTTATGACCTAAAGGTAAAGTTCTATATAACACCGGTACCACATGGTCAGCAGTCACAGAAAGCAGACCGTCTAGCTCAACGGACTAAACTGTAAAAGTTGAACCGCTACGCAGCAGGTTGTGTCACGTTCCAGATTGAAACCTGTGGGTGCAGCGTGTGATCGTAACTCCCCTGATGGCTCTGTCTGGTGTCTGAAGGTGTACACGGTGGTGGACGAGATGTTCCTAGCGGGTGAGATCAGGGAGACCAGTCAGACCAAGGTCCTCAAACAGCTCCTCATGCTCCAGTCGCTGGAGTAGAAGAAGAAGAAGCGTCAATCTGCTGCCCTGGCTCCCAAACCCGACCTGCTCCTCCTTTCTATCACTCTGGAAAAGACCGCCCTCGTCCTCCTGCCTCCACAGAGCCAACAACCCCCGAGAACTTCACAAGGTTCTCTTCACAGGGGAACATTGAGAAGAAATATTGTTTACATATAGATATATATGTTTAATTGTCTCAACGTTGTGTGTTTTTGAATGATGGCTATACTTGTACTGCTAAAGGGTGTCATCTAGTTCTGAAGCATAAAACAGTACATTTCAAAGTTTGTTTCAACATTTCATCCACGGCCTGAGTTTAAGTTTCTATCCTGTTCTCTCTTCCCAAAGCCAGAGGCAGCAGAAGTTAGTTATGTCCCGTATTAACCAGTTAAGTCATTGCATTTATATCTCTGTGCAGTGTGGAAACCAGTGTGACACTGCTGTCTCCCCCCTCTTTCTCCTCCTCTCATCAACCTCAACATTTATTTAATGGCACTACTGCAACTAACAAGCACCCTAAAAAAGACCGCCTGATTTCACAACCGCCTCGTACCTCTTTTTCTATAAATCCACACGAGTGAAGGAATCCATCATGGCTGTCGTCTGTCTGGACGAGCAAACCTACGAGTAGAAAGTCCTTCAGAGCAATCAACCCGGCGTGAGCGGGTTCGTAATTGAATGGAGTGCACGTCTAATGTCACTCTGACGCCGTTTCAGACGTCTCCAGTAGTGCAGGTGATGTCAGATCAGGCGGTCCGGACGTTGGATTGATTCTCATCGCATTTCAAATAAATAACCTTCGTTGGATGAGACTCGTCACGTCAAGCGGTGCTCTGCTGGTCGCTCTTGAAAACACTTCAAACCAAGTCCGACGAAACCCGGCCTGGACACAAAGTATATTTTACATGAAGCAGTTCAGTTTGCTCTGTACGGTGTACGCAAACAGTGTATTTTTTGTTGAATATTGTGAAATGAACACATTTGTTACAGGAGGACTGGTTGTTAGTACATTCCTCTCATACGGCATCAAATATAGAACATTTTGAAATTCCTCTCCATTAAATTGAACACGTTCCTCTCGAGATACATAAATCTGAACAGCATCCAGTCACAAAGGTGGTTTCACATGTTCTTGTTGAACTTTTGTATTTCTTTTTTTTTTGTAATTGATTGGACAATAGTGAAACATGTACTTCCTTTCTTGTCCACCTGTGAGCTTGTTGATGGAAGATGTGTGTTACTATCTCAATTTCAGCGACCTGCATCGATGCGTCCCATTTTGTGTAAATAAAACAGATGAAGTGACAAAGAGTTTGTCTGTGACTGATCATTTAATTCAGGTAGGGTTTCCCTTTCCTTTCTTTGCTGCTTCTGTACGTGACACAGCTGGAAGTGAATCATCAATGTATAAAACAAAACTAAATACTTTTGCATTAACGGCTTTAGTATTGGCACATTCACTCCACTCGGTCTTCTGTATAGTTTTATATAGTTCAGGGTTTTGGGTTAGTGGAACAGATCTCTGCTGAAAATGCATAAAGAATGAAATTTGCACCTTCTTCCTGTGCCTATGTCGACTTCCTCCCTCTCTAAATGAAAAGCTTGTTCAGTATTGGCTAGCGGTGGGACTAAACACAAATTCCACGAGACAAGACATCTCACGAGATTGAGTTCACGAGATCGAGACGAGGAGATTTTAACTAAATTTATAATACATAAAAACTATTGCCGTAGCAAAGCCGATGCTTGAAGCTACTACAGTGGTACCTCGTTTATCACGGGTGTTACATACTAAAAGTACCCCGATAAGCGAAATCCGCAAAGTAGTTTTATTTTTTACAATCATTATATATGTGTTAAGGCTGTAAAAGCGCTCACCGCACACTTTATACACTTTGCTCAGACAGGAATGAACATTTTCTCACATTTGTCTCTTGTTTCAACAAAGCCTCTCAGTAGCGTTCACCGTCTCGGACACATAGTCTCGGACACATAGCTGCGCAGCCCGCACTCTCCCCCTGGTTCTTTCACATTTGCTGCCTTTTTTTTCCCTCACTTAATACATCAGGACCTCCGTGTTTTCACCCTCCATGCGCACTGCCCTCAGCCCGGGGAGGGATGAGGTATCTCGGACACGGAGCTTCGCGGCCCCGCCCCTGGAGCTATTAAGCTCCAGAGTTTCACCCCTCAAAAAACAAACAAACAAACAAAAAAAACCTTCCAAAGTTGCACTGAAAAAAATCTTCGAAACAGCTATATAGCGAGGGACTACTGTATTTTGACAGGGAATTGAAGGCTGAGTGACTGACGCACTCCTCCTGTACACCTTGCTCTGGTTTGAATGACTGATGTCCAACTTCATGAATGGTAAAATATTTTTTCCTTTATTTGCTCACTCATTAGTCCAAAACCAAACCAAAATTGTCCATAAATCAAATAATCAGAGTTCCAAAAGCAGTAATCGAAAACGCCCCACTTGTGTGTCGGCGGCAAAAACTGTTTGTGCTCCACTCCGTCAAGAAACTTCACCTGGCTACAAAAGGTTCCTACGTGTTTATGGACACACCGACAGTGCAATTATATCTCCTTGTGGACAAATTGAACTACTACATCCATACAGCGCGCTGTTGCCCAACAGTAATTATTATACTGAACGCAACCAAGTTAAAAAAAAAAAAACTACGATAACGCGAGGACGGGAGGTCTCGCTGCATTTGATCTCGCGAGATCTCGTGCCCATCCCTTACTAAGTAATTGCTCATTACATTTCAGTGCAGTGGACAAACTTTAATTTTATTTGGTTTTTTGTTTTATGTTTATGTTTGAACATGCTCATTACCAAAATTGTAAAAATATAAATAGTTTGATACTGTAACCAAGAAATTTTTCAAGTTGTACTTGAGTTTCCATTGCTGTTTCCTACCATTGATCTTATTTATGCACATAGTTCCACCCTGGACAGGTCACCAGCCAAACGTGCAAATTCACACTGAGGGCACATTTACAGTCACCAGTTATTCTCAAATCATGACTTCACTCAAGCAGAGAAAACACATGCAAACTACATAGAAAGGCCCAAAGGTGTGTTCAGCCTGCAGCCCTGAAGCCACATGCAGCTTATTGCTCCCTTTTGTAGAGGCTCCCTGAATCTTTTAGGCAATTATACCTAAATAAACAATTTTATATTGTTTTATTTACATAACAGCCATTTTCAAAATGACTCATCTCTTTGATAAAAAAAGGTTTTTAAGAAAAGGCATAATGACTAAAATGGGGAAACAAAAACATAAAAATGTCGGAAAAAACAAGCAAAGCTGCTTAGAAAAGAGATTACATTTTTAAAATGTCCTTCTTTTTGTCCTGTGACCATAAGATTATAAATCCTCCTTGTAAATAGTGTTTGCTGTGTTTTGCCTCGTGTTATCCTTTCTAGGCTTGTAGTAGGCTGCTATTAAACCTTGTACAAATTAATATTAAAATGTATTTTTTAATCTTACCCTGTCTTATTTGATATTCAGCTTTCTTTTGATTTATTCTGTGTGGAGCAATGCTTCAAGGTATTTCCCTCTGGGATTGTTAAAGTATTTCTATTCTATTTCATACTGTCAAAATTGTCTAGAAACTGCTGAAATCAGGTACAAGAACAACTGTAAATGTAATGAAATGTTTACCATCCTAAATTGTAATCAATTTCATTAATGCAACACAACAAACAGTTTTAGTTTCGAAGCTACTGAATGTCTTGCATTTTCTGAAGCTGTGTTATCATTTTAAAGTTTAAACACGATTTGTGGCTGCAGGTAAATTTGATTGGACCAAAAATTGCAAAAAAAAAAAAAGTCAGGAAGGTTGCATACTCCTGGCCTCGACTCAAAACAAGACACATCTTGCTGTGAGAACGCTCAACATGGCGCCACCATGTGGCCCAAACCAGTACTTTGTTACTTTTAAACAGGTAAATGAATGAAATCACTACTAGTTCACCTTTAGGTAAGTATGTTATTCAAAGATTCCGTCGAACATGTTTTTCTGGCCAGTACTTTAGCGCCATCTAGTGGTACAACCCCTGCCTTCATGCAGTAAATTATACAAAATGGTTATGAGGTCATCCTGACCAGGATCAATAAATCAGTCAATATATCCACTTCAGCTACATTAAACCTCTTTAGCCGTTACTGCATCGACCCGCGAGCATAAATCCAGACCATTGGACACGGAGGGCGTTTAGTCTTCATCACATGAGCCCTCCAATATCCTAACCTCAACATGACTGCCTTTCAGAGTCAACTGGAGAAGAATAGTACAGGAGCCCAATGAATCACATCCATGGATTTCATTGTTGAATTTCATACTCCATTGAATCAGCTGGCTGCAAAGCAGGCGTATGTGTTCATGCTGATTACACTCATTCGCACAGGAGAGACACCGATACTCACAATGTGATGTTTTTTTTTTTTCTTCTTTTCAAACCATCTTTGACCTAAAAAGTCAACACAGTCTAAAGGAGCCATTAAAGATATCAACTGAAAAACAACCAGTTTACTGGGAATTGCATAATCATTACAATCAATGAGCAACACTCACCCTCATTGGACAATAGACAAATCTTATTTACAGGTTACTTGAGATGTACAGTAGTATTTAGGTTGATTACATAACATTAGTTACTAAGCAACAACTGAGCTGGATTTCATTTGTGGTTCGCGATTGTATTTAGAGCGTGAGAGGCGAGGAAGTGATGGCTGTCTGGCTATTGTGATGATTTGTTATCAATGAACGGTACAAGTACGACAAACAAGCTCACTTTTGAGTATTTCACCATTTACACGACTCAATATCTGGATTATAGATACGGACTTCAAACCATCTGGTAACAGCAGGAACACAGGGGGAGATCAAATCTCAGTTGTTATTTAGTAAATGATCAAACAAATAAAATCTTTATTACAGAATACAGTTCAAGTAAAATAAAATGTACAATTCTATAGTTACAGCATATAAACAAAAAAAAAAGAATCTAAAAGTAAAAAGTGCACTTGCAGAAGGAGAAAAAACTTATCACACAATGCAAATATTTTATGGGCGCAACATGTTTTGACCATCTGTGTGTGGATATCTTTGACCAGCTCGTGTCCACTGCGCTGGCTTCACTGGAGCTGAGACACACTCGGCCGGTCGGGGAGGAAATACGCTCGCACTCGAGGACGGAGACACGAGGAGTTGAGTCTTCAGGCAGTTCAGTTTTGGTCTCCTCTTGGCTGGGGCGCGACGACCTGCGCTCAGAGATTTAGATAGAAGCAGTGTAACTAAACAGTAAGGGCGGAGGT
>OMNM01024811.1:1581-41195 GCA_900302745.1 Parablennius parvicornis | reverse complement strand
ATATGCGGACAGGGATGTCATTCCCTCCAAACAGAGGATACCAAGCCCAACCTGGACTGTAACATTTAATCAAGCCAATACACTGTGGGTGGTGTCTGCCAGTGAGAGTATATATTGTTGGGCATATAATTTATCTTATGTTTTGCTACAAGAATGGATTGGAATATTGAATGCAATATGTCAACATGCCATAGGCCACAACGTTACTAATAAAGCAGTTTTGTTCCCCAATTTCTTTGCTTACATTTTTCCATTGGCATAAAAAAAAAAAATGCTTTCAGTTTGTCCAAATATTACATAACCCCTGCTGGATTATGACCAGAGCTTTTTGTGTTTCTGACTGTGTGTTATTTCCTCTTAATCCCAAAAGTGTCACTTCATCTCCTTCCTCTTTGCAGCGCCTGTCAGTGCAATATGTACTTGATATAGTTTCAGGAAATTGTACACAATGATGTATGTCCATAAAGGCATTTAGTGTAAATGTTGCAAGTATAGATTAAAACAACATAGTTTTTTTTCCGCAACACATATAGTCTCTTGAGTATCACGGATACTAATGCACCTTACCTTTTGCAATTTACTATTACAGCCTGCATCCGTTTGGGAAGACCAGGCTGCAGCAGATTACTGCGATGAATCTGCTGACTCTCTCTGTCCCTGTGAGAAAATAAATAAATAAATGAATGAATAACACTTGCGCCTCTGCTGAGTCATGCATTGTACCTCTCCAGCGCACAACAATGATATCAATAGTCTGGACAGTCCTCTTTGGACCTGTAAGCTTTGCACCACGGTCTGCGGTGTGATGCTCCACGTATGTTTGTGATCGTCTCGAGCTGTCAGTGAACCGGTGGCGGAAGAGCGAGCTGTCGGAGGCTGCCTCGGATCTTGTCCTATATCTCGCCTTATGATGATCGCTGCGGCGTTTTTGGTCCTGTTAAGGCCGTATAGTATTCAATGCGTGCTGCTGCTGTTGCTGCTTCTGCTCGGGACTATTGCCACAATTTTGTTTTTCTGTTGCTGGCATCGCAGGCTCCGTAATGGGAAGCATCCAATAAAATCGGTGCTTTCTGGACGCTCCAAGAGCCGCGGTGAGTAGCGCATGCAGGCCAGCCGCATCCCCTCAGCCTGACAGCTCGCAATATACATTAAAAACACATTATCTATATATCCACAGTCTTTTTCTGTCATTTGTCATGGCTAAATATAGATTCAGTAACAGTGACACGCCTACGTTTTGAGCTGTAAGATGAAAGAAGCGTCACTTTGATGTTGCGAATGTGCGTAAAAACCAATAGGTGTGTTTATGGTCGAACTAGCTGACAAGCTAAAAGTTGTTTGTAAAAAATAATTTTTTCTTGACGAGTATTGGAAATATCACACATGAGGTCGATATTACATAATAATATTATGTCATCCTAACAACTGTTATCTTTTTTGTAGTTGGCCTACGAACGCATCATTTTCGATCAGAGGTATGAACTTTTTACCTTGTGGCTTTGTCTTTGTTATCAAATAAATAAAGAAAACTATAAGTTTTTTGACGAGGATGCAGGCTACCTGGTCTTTCAGGTATATTTTCACAATATTCCCGCCCCAGAAATCCGCTTCTTTAGACTTTTATTGAGGACTGCATGACTATTTTAAGGACAGAGCTGTGCGCATTGCGCATGTCTCAGGCTATCAATAAATAATGGAGATGATGTTGCAGTTTCATTGTTGAATGTGGAAGAAAACTCTTTACTCTGCCTTTTTATGAACACGTGGATTGAACTGCGTACGTAAGGGAGTCTCAGTTTTTTTGACTAACGAGGCCATTTGACTGTTTTTACTAAATACATTTCAGTTTAAGTCAGTATGTTTCATTTGGAGTATTTTGCTTTACGTTTATTATTATTATTATTATTATTGATCGTTAAAGAAAGTAAGGTGATCAAAGCAGACAAACAAGCTGTAGACTGTACCACTAAACTTATTAAAAGCTGTTATAATATTTTAAAATATATTTTACCTGAAATCCAGTGCATTAATTGTTTTTTCCAGCATAGCCTATAGAAAGTAGGTTAGTAATGTAATTGATGTTAATCTCCAAACTTGAAATAAACCTCTTTGTTGTTGAAAATACAACCTGTCTCTTTATGTTTTAACGCTGGTTAATGCCTGGAAATTAAGATGTACATTTTTGAGATATTTTTAGGTATTGAACTACAACAAAGTAAATTCTCAGCTTCATTTGTGGGTCATATTACTGCACTGGATGCTAAATCCCTACTGATTCATCACTGTGGCTGGTGCAGATTCAGTATCATGTTCAAGGACATCACCAGAACTAAAGTGCTACCCTTGATTATTACCATCCGACAACAAAAAAGCTTTCCGTATAACATTTACTATATTGTTTAGCATATTGAGAGCATAACTGTTATAAAGTAAAAAAAATTGTTAATTTTTTTAGGTATTTTAATGAGTTTCTGTATAATGCAGCATGTCACAAACAAATGTACCTTTCTGACATCTAACTAACAAAGTGAATGCTCTACTGCTCACTTGCTTCTCAGTAGCGGCCATTACATTTGTTTTGTTGCTAAATGTGCTGAATGTGTAATATGCGACAAGCTTGACATTTGATGATGTTTCCCAGGGCTTCAGGCACAGTCCACGTCACGCAAGAAGGAGCATTCATGCTCGAGTGACAGAAGAAAAGCCCAGTCTGGTTGAGGTTCCTGACAGTGAACCCGATTCATCGTCTACTCTTCGAAAACGGAAAGTCAAGAAGAGGGTTCAACCAGAATTTTACCAGTCTGTTCAGGTCACCCCCACACGCAAACCTGTAGGTATCCATGATTACTTGTGAATAATACCAACAACAAAGTGATAGTGTTGTTTTGTCAGCTCTTCTCCACAGGGATGCAACTTGGCTTTTGAAATACAGGCCAGACGTTTTGAGTGTTTAAGTCCAGGTTAAGAAAAAAGATGGTCTCCTTGCAGGTCTGTTGCAAGTAACTGAAATTGGTCATCACATTTTCTTCCATGATACTGATATTGAAGATATCAGATATTCCTCTGCATGATGACACGGTATAGTTAAGCAAATAAATGGTCATCTTATGCATTAGTTGATCTTTAAATTACCGTATGAAAGTTCCACATAGACAAGCATGCTCCATTTTTTTTCAATCTATTTTTAAAAGGGCTAAAACCCTTAGAGATAAAAAAAATAACTGTATTTGTTTTTACAGCTTCATTTTCAAGTGACAATATCAGAGTGTCTGAGCTTTCCATTCACAATGGCTGAAATTGTTCTCATCCTGATGTTTGCAGAATTTTAAAAGAAAGAAAGAAAGAAAGAAAGAAAGAAAGAAAGAAAGAAAGAAAGAAAGAAAGAAAGAAAGAAAGAAAGAAAGAAAGAAAGAAAGAAAGAAAGAAAGAAAGAGAAATCACAAATTCCTTATATCTCATTATAAAATATATTTATTTTAGCAAGAAGATAATATCCTCCCCAGGTGGACAAGGTCTTGATCTCTTACTGTTGTATCTACTCTGATATACATGCATCTTTACTTTTGAAATTCAACCCATTGATTAATGCTGACCTCATTGTGTTGATTTGCTATGTTGCAATCGTCTCGATAACAGAAGTAAACAGGATTGTCTTTCTATTAGTGCAGTGGTCAGCAAACTAAAAAAGTCTGATCGTACTTATTGCTGTGTTCTTCTTGCTTTTGATAAAACACAATCAGTTGTCTTTAAAATCTTTAAAAATGTTATTGATTCATTTGCTTTGCAGGTTAAAAGTTAAACTTTGCACTGACAACAGTATCTCAATATTGCTGGTATTTTAGTTTATATGGGAGAGACATTTTTACATGGAACCAAGAATCAGAAATCACAAGAGTTATTGCTTTGATTTCAATATGCAAGTAGTCATCATATCTGTAGTGCAACGCTGGTTCAGCCTATCGTGCATAATTTATGACATGCATTACAGATTATACCAGAGTGCTCAGAGTGAATCTTCCATAACAGCTCCCCCAACGCAATTAAACCACAGGTTTGTGTATTTATAAAAAGATAGTTTGTGAATAATCTTAATCTGTGCAAATTTACTGCCAAGAACGTGTTTTATCTACAGCAAGTCAAATTAAAGTGCTCATGTTTTTATTCTATGTAGACCTCTGAAACACTATGTGAAACACATTTTAAGCAAAAAAACAAAAAACAAAAAAAATTCTCTGAAAGGTACTTAAAAACGTTTGAGCTCTGTTTCCAAATACATTTCATCATGATGTTCTTTATAACTAAATCTGGAATTGCTTTTAATGTTTAAAATAATCTGCGTTAAATTTGCTTTTTTGTATGAAATAGAGTGAAATTGTTCCTGGAAAACATACTGCTCAATAACATTGCACATCGATGTGGATTTTATAAGCATAAAGATAACCAGTGGAGTTCCATCCCCCTTTTTTTATAGTGAGGAATTATGAATACACTGATTGCTGATAAAAACTGCAGCTCTAAGCTGTCTTTTCGGGATGAGTTTTATCCTGATAGAAAGTGATGTAAGCATGAAAAAGCTGCTAATTTTAACATTGCTGCTTTTATCAGCTCTGCAGATTCTCATGAAAAACAAAAGAAAAAAAAATACATCCTGTCATTTCTGTATGAGGGAGAACAAAATGTACTACAATTGATGTTGGAATTGTTGGTTTTCAGTAACTCAAAAGCAGCTGAGAGCACAGACCCATTTTAAAATAATATAAGTAGGGCAGCATTGAGCTCCGCAGCAGTTTCTTTAAGATTGTGATCGAACAATGGTAAGCAAATGTCATCGTATAGGTATTCTGAGCCCCTCCTCTCTCTGTCAGGTCAGGGTTTACAGTGTTGTTTGTTCTGTTGCTCAATCACAGGTGTGTCGGGTTGAAGCAAGATCATGCAGGAAAACAGAAGTTCATTCATATTTGTTTATGTTATAGCTCAACATGTCTATGGAGCTTTATATACAGATTGCAAAAGCTTGAGGCAGTCCTGCTCAAATATTGCCAATAATGACACTCAACAGCCCTTTTTATTAACAGCTGCTTAAAACACAATTTATTGTGAAGATTTAGGAAATATTAAGCAGAGAAATACAACTTAACATGAGGAAACGTATATGCAGCATGTAGTTTTGGAGTTAATCTGGTGAGTTTCACGACAAGCCTTAAGCGTTGGCAGCCCCATGTCACTTAGATTTTATAAGAGATTTGCCAGGTCCGCTGACTTTAATCACTAAGGAGAGATTGGAGGTTTATCCCACTGGGTAATACAATTTAGCAGAAGAGGAAATAGTAAATCCCCCTCATTCCACCCACCATATTACACTCTTTAAATCAGTTGTCACTTTTAAATAGATGCTAACGTAAACAAACCAGATAATTTATATGTTTAACTAGTGTTTTTATAAGTAAATATACAATTTTAGGTAAGATACATCAATCCATCCATCCGTCTATAGGTGAGGGCAGGATTCACTGAGTCCACTGTGATAAACTGGCTACCTGTGTTTTTCGACTGTGGGAGGAAAGTAGCAGTATCTGGAGGAAACTGGCACATACACAGGAAGAACATGCAAACTCCACACAGAAAGGCCCGGCTACTATTGGAACCCATGACCTTCTTTCTCGCTGTGAGGCGAGAGAGTTTCTCGAGGAGGGTTCAGGAACCACGAAAAAAAAATGGAGGCCAGGTCAATTTCCCAGCATAATTTATCTTTCTGAATTTTTTGAGGAAAAATGGAAAGAAACAGAAAAAGGGTAACTTCTTTGTGCACTTGTTTTTATTATTATTATAAAAGGATAAAATTAATGACAGTTGCAGACAGGTGCATAAACCCCTACATCAGAATTTAAATTAAAATCTCTACAGTCATAAACCAACGTGTTTTATAAGAAAAAAAACAACACTGCAAATTGTAATTGAACCCAGAATCTCAGCAAATGGGAATCCATCCTTGCTGTGGGAAACCCAGGAGGCCCTGTCCTCCTTTTACCCCCGTTTTTTTTTTTTTATCTTTTATTTTGAGATAGCTATTTGTAGCCAGGCAGCACCTCGGTGCAGAGATGGCGCTCTAACATCACTGCTGCTGCTGCTGGAGCTGCTGCTGGTTACCGGCTGTGACGCGGAGACGCATACAGTGTGCGCTCCCATCACGGTCCAGCTCTGCCTCGCCTGCACACGGCGCACCATCCACGCAGCCCTCTGGAGATCTGACATCACCTCTCATCCTTTAATGCTCCGATACCAGACCGCCGCGTGACCGGAGCATCACTCAAAGGGCGTGGCACCCTGTGAAATGTGTGGCTGAAGGGTGGGAGCTAATAACGACTAAATAAGATTTTTCCTCCCATCGTCTTCTTCCTGCTGACAGGTCTCCATGTATACAGTGGTAAGTCTTATTGTTGACCTGGCGGGGGAGCCAGATACTATTGATTTCGCATTGCCTTTATTTGGCGTATTTCATTGTTATTGGTCATTTCAACCCGGAGCCGAATGTCACTTTGCCTCCTAAACACGCGCTCACGTTGCGCACTTTGACCTGCGATGGTGAGGGGAAATTAGAACTGAGCTGCGCTTTCTGTATCTGTGCTGTCAAGACAAGCATTGTTCTGTTTTCTCTCTCTCTGTCGCTCTCTTTACCCCCATTTTTCTTTTGTCTCACAGAGCTCCAGTTCGGGGAACCCTTCCCTGCACTGCTCCATGTCTTCCTCCGCGGATTTTTCGGACGAGGATGATTACAGTGTTAAATCCGGATCGGCATCACCGGCACCCGGGGATACTTTACCCTGGAACCTGCCCAGACATGAGCGGTCCAAGAGGAAAATCCAAGGAGGATCCGTGCTGGATCCGGCTGAGAGAGCCGTGCTCCGGATCGCAGGTGAGGAGCAGTCAACTTATTAGTGTTTATAATAAGAAAAAAAAGCAGTGGTCAAACATGATGCAATATACGGTGCGTATATGAGTTATATATCTCATTTGGGTGGATTTTTTTTCTTGGACCCCCACTATTATTATTTGGGGACATGGGCATGGTGTGTAGTGACGTGCGCATGTGGCACGTGTGACGGTATTTTGGTCTGAGCTCCTCTTATTCTGGATACGACGTTTTTAAACGAGAAACACTGAATATAAAGCGCATTCTTATAATAATCCACGTATTCAACAATTCATATCCTGTGTTTATTCATTTTTTGAATTTTCATTTGATTTATTTGAATATTGAAATAAGAAAGTTGATAATTCAGAAAAGGTGTGTATGATAAGACAAAGGAAATGAGCTCATACTTGTGACTCCAGTTTGGTTTTGCTTCAAGCGCTTATTTTATTCTACTCCAAGTGTTTTATAATGACACTTTGACACAATTTGATGTCATAAACTGTCATATCTTGTGTGTTTGATTTTTGTGAGTGAGGCTTTTCTATTGTTATATTACTAACAGCTGACTGGCTATTGCAAGCAAATACATGCTGATATTTCATATGATTTCGTTTTAAATTAAGAGGTATAAGTCCAATGACGATACAAAGCGCAATTAAGCTTTACAGGAATAGGGGTTTATTTTTTTGCACACTATAAATATTTAAATTCTCTAATTTTACATATTTTGCTGAAAGTGATATAATATCCCAACATAAGTATTTGGACAGTTTTTCAGCGCCAATCAGGCCTTACTTTTCACAAAATGTATTAGAAGAGTAGTATTGAACTAATTGGCTTATTAAGATGGGCATTTTTTACAGTGCAGCCTTTCCTATCAATCTGGTGCGCTCCGGAAAGGAAGTGACTCCTATTGGTCAGTGCGCAGACAAGGGAGGGATGTAGGGCGTTTCCTTCACTACAACAACAGCGCCGATCACTCTCCAGTCCTCCCCACACAGACACATGCACATAAACACACACACAGTCACACACACAGACACACACGCTGTGTCCCTGTCCGTCGCTGGTGAATGTCCAGTTTGCCCGGGTTATGGCTCAGTACGCACCGCAGGCTTATGCGCTTTCAGACGAACAGGAATATCTCCAAGCGTATGAAGATGTGTTGGAAAAATACAAAGGTAAGAGAGCAGATTGGATGTGATTCGGCTGTGGGACCATTGGAGAAATTACCCGATTGCTGCTTGACAGTTCAATAAATGTCAGCCTGCCCCTTCCTCCTGGTGAATGGCTGGTCTTAGTGTCTTTATCCCTGCAGTGGAAAAATGAGAATATTTCCTGCATGACTTCACACTGAGAGTGGCTTTTGGAAGCCTGGACAAAGACTTAAATGTGATGTTTATGTTATCAGTAAATTCGATTTTTGTGTGTGTATTTTCTCAACAAAAAACAAACAAACAAAGAAACAAACAAACAAAAAAACGCTGCTCATATACGTGTTTTTATGCTAAATTATAGGGCCACATTGAAAGCTTGAAATCTTACTTCAATAAAAATCATAATCTTTATATTCATTGTGTGATTTCACATTCATGAATTGTTTTTTGAATTGTGTCCTATGTGGCGACCCATGACTAACAGGACAATGACATAGCAAGATAAGGCGTCACTTCATATCAATAGTCTCATGTCACTTTATGTCGCTTTTCCTTTCTGGTTCGTATAATTAATCAGAGTAAATCCATTACACACAGAGAGTCGATCTGATTCATCGTCTCTGTAACAGAATCATACACATGGTTTCTCAGGCCGGGCCTGTGTGGCGATCCTGTGGAGCTGAATTCAAAGTGACATCAGCGGTTTTAACCCCTGTGTCTCCCTCATGCTGAGGCAAAACGCATCAAGCAACAGAAAAATAACGAACAGATAGGGTATAATGTTGTGCTGAATGCCTTTAGCATGTTCTCTCAGCTGTTGGGTGTTTTAGCCAGCAGGGCCAGTCAGCTGTGGTATCAGGCTTAAACGCCTCGACTGGCTCTTAATGGGATCATATGATGTAGCATCACTAGGATTTGCTGCTGTTGTCTTGAGGCAGAGGGGCTGTGACAAACAAAAAGCTCACTTATTTTGCATGTTTCCTGCCATAAGTAGCAGAAGTAGTCTGGCAGTGGCACCTCTTTGTACACATTAAGTACTGATTCTAAAGGATATTTGAGTTCCCACCAACTGGTATATGAACAATGAACTTTGCAAGGAAGGGTAAGGCCTTTTTCTTCATTTCTTTAATTGATAACATTGTGACAGTTTACTGAAGCATCATGTGTAATGCTAATGATTTACTTTGATGTCTCAGTTTAATATCTACTTTAATGTCATGGAAATCTGCTTTGTCATCATATCACAGATAATCTTCAAATCTTCTGCTTTAGAGTCTGCTTTTGGTGGGAATTGTGCGTGTGTGTGTTTTTTTAGTGGGTTAATCATTTCTTTCACTAAACCTAATTACGACTGTCTGTTTTCACGTGTTTTGTTGACATGGCTAAAAAAATGTTGGCGATTGGACTACTGACACACAAGAATTTTCAACATTTATTTACTCACTCGGGGCTGGTTAAGGAGACATACTTTAAATATTACAAAATGTTCCATATAAAGTTGTGCACTGAAAGTGTCTGAGCGTAATAGAATGTTACTTGTTCAAAATCATTTACAAAAAGTTACAGTTTTTAAAGGACAGTGGGAGTTGCTGTTCGTCAGGATGTAACCGTAAATAATGTAGTCTTTATTATCTATATTCGTTCATCTGTCCCCTATATCATGTAAACCGCTGATTACATTCACTTTTTTCATAAAAAACAGTTTGTCCCGTCCATAATTTGGACATCGTTTTTGTTGTGTTGACTGACTGTGAGGGAAATATTGTTGTTTTCGATTTATCTGGACCAAAAGTGGACGACAAGAGCCCCAAGCTTTTCTGCATGTGATGTTCAAAGTATGAAAGGAGCATATTTTTGTAGGGATCTGTTTAGCAGTAACTAAGCAAACAAAACTAAACACAGAAATAAACAGATACTTCAGTGGGCAAGCTGTGGGAGGGACATCTTACCAAATCGAAAATATAGAATGAGATCAGTTGTATTTATGTAAATATGATAATATATAACTTTTCTTTAGACTCCGTAATTTTAGATGTTGTCATGATTTTTTTTTGTTTTTTTTGTTTTTAGATGCTTGTCAGTCATTTCTTGTCTAGTTTGTTCCACGGTCATCAAAGAGCAGACGATACACCCTTTTGATTCTAACAAGAGAGTATGATTTGCTCTTCGAGTTTAAGATTGTAGGCACAATGTGCAAGTTCAGATTTTTTTTCCTTCCAAATAGTGAGTTTCTGCCTTTTCTGATAATAGTTGCTGCTCACTTAGAGCACGCACAGAGGTCTTATTTCTGCCGCTGTAAGCAGCCCACATTATTTAGGTATTAGACTTAATAACACACTCAAAGGAGCTGAAATTTAATGCTGGCTTTGCAGACAAAAGACCATAAACCTGAGAAATGAGTTAAAGACGTGTGTTTTGAGAAACGTACAACAGTTAATAGCAGTGCACAGGGCCAGTGTGGGGCCATGCTGTTCTGGCAGAGCCTGCTTGGTCGGCTGTCAACATGAAGGGACATTGGAGTTTCTCAACAGTTGATCGTGCTTTTGACACCGGAGAGGATTTAATGGATGAGACATTATGTGGTCAAGTGAGCTCTTATTACGGTTTCCTAACGTGGCAAATTTCCCTTAATGGTTTAATCATGAATATTTTCAAACCTGGAAACCCCAAAAAACACATTTTGCTTCTGAAGACAACCCTGGAAGTAAATTCAAATGAAGCTGATGGATGGCTTGTACTTCTCTGTTTTACAATAATTTCTTCACTAACAGACAAAGAAAGACACTTTTGTATTAATTCAAATCGAGGCGAGGAGAAAAAAAAAAAAGATTCTTGATTCAAGGATTCTTTTTTTATGGACCAGTAAAGAAATTACATGACACCTAGATTCTGTTTACAAACTAGAACTAAGCAGACATGCTAAAAAAAGACAATAATAATAATAAAAAAAAAAAAATTCTGATTATGAAATCTTGAACTTGTATTTTTCAAGACAACCGTCCATGATGCACAGCTTGCCCTTGGGATGCCGATGATGTCTGATGTGTTTTTCTAGGGCGTGGTCTCTGTGTGTGCCCGTGGCATTTCTCTTTTCTAATTTGTATAATCTGACTTGCAGAAGCAGCACAGAACACTTACAACACATCTCATTACTATTTACTTCACCTTTTACCTATCCATACTTATATGATCAACCAGCATAGCCAATGAGAGAGCATTGTCTCCCCACCTCACCACCCCTTTTTTTATTGCACAGTCACTGCCTTTGTCCATCCCACTAGGCCGTGCCCAGCCCAGCCCCTCTGCTCCATGTTGACAGCCCACTCATCACATTCAAATGGTCTAGTGGCCCACACTCACACATGCAGCAGAGCGCCTTTTGTGGAGACTGTCTGCGTCCATACAAAAGAAACTTTGTGTTTAGAGGCGTTTTCAGAGGTTTGTTCATGTGCCGTGTCGAATGAGGTGACACTCCTTTTTTTTTTTGTTTTTTTTCAGTGAGATTTAAGAAGCTAGACTTTGAAGGTGGTCTCCACACAACCGGTTCAACCGTCAAACTAGCAGACTGTTCTGTTCTCGCAGAAAAAAAAAAAAAAGCAACTGTCATTGTTTTCAAATCTGAAATTTCAGATTGCTTGGATAAAGTGGAGACTATACAAACATTACTTGCATTATTGCTCAATATTTACTTTACTGATTGGAAGGGAAGGTTTTATGTGTCTGATTGCTCCAGTTGGAACTAATTTGTTTCAACCGAAATGTGAATAAAGCTTCTCGACATTGAATAATCACACTATTGAATAATGTGGAGTCATGGCACAGATGCCACAGGAAGACTCCTGCTGGTTTTTTGAAGACATTACATTTTCAGTCTGTGACTCCAGAGCAGCCTTCTCAATGAAGATGTAAAGACGTCTGCTAGTGGTGGATGTATTTTACAAGTTTACAGGGATGTTTTCTCAGCTCAGGCAGCTTAATATCAGCTATAAGAAACGCAATTTCTTTCTTTTTTTTCAGTTTGTCAGGATGTGGATGTAGATACAAACAGTTAAATAAAAGTGAGCACCAGTAAATAGAGTGTACTTTACCGCAAGATTCACAGCATTGATCAATAGCTTTTATTTAAAATTGTGTTTATTGCTATAAATGAATATATATTTAAATAAATATATACATACATACAAGGGTTCCTCTATAATACTCTTCATAAGATGTCGATAACTCTACTTCACCATTCAAATGCAGCTGCATTATATTTATGCCTGGGCACAGTGCATGCTCACTGTTGTATTTATATGCTGCCATGGTGATGGGAAGACCAGCATGACTGAATTCCACAGCTCTGCTGAGCTCCTCTTACATGAGATCATCTTGTGAGGCTCTCAGTCCCACCCTGACTCATGCTCTGTAGCCTTTCCTCTCCCACACCAGCACCACCCTTCTCTTCTAAATGCAACAGATGCTGGGAACCAGTCCCATCTCAGCAATGGAAAACACATTTCCCTTCTTCCACAGTTTTTTTTTTTTTTTTCTAAACAGCCAGAAAATAATCAGAAGCTTTTTCAATACCTTCATGTTAGGATCCCTTTTAGTTCAAAACCATTTGTATCATTCCTTTGATTTTCCTTTTTTCTTACACTACAACATTTGGTGATTTAAAGTAGTTTGTTTTTAGCTACTGCGTCTTCATGGGTAAGGAAGTAATGTAATCCTTCCTCAATTAGGTTTAAAAACAGACCCTGTGTCTGCACACAGTAATGAAGTCAGTGGAAATGATATGAATTCTATACTGTGGGCTTCATATTTGTCAATATCCATTGTTTTTGAATAGACACGTCTTCACTTTCTTCAAAACACCAAATCGAGAAATGTTTTTCAAAAGTGAACAATCAGGATTTTCATAGTTTCTTGCATGCAGGTTGCGGTTATGCTCAATTTTCACAAACACCTCAGTTTGTCCTTCTAATGAGTGTGTTACACATCCTCACATTGTCAGCATGATTGTAAGAAACATTATTCTGTCTGAGAGACGATAACTGATTGTGAGATTTACCCAAAGTTTTAGATTTATCATATAATTTAGGGCTGCACAATATTAGACGATCATAGAGATTTGATAGTGTTGTAGTATTGTTAAAACAATATTAGTTGGGTTGAATGCAAACATTTTTACAGATGTTTTTTAAGGTTATGTGCTATGAGAAATAACAGTGCTCTTTGTCTTGCTCTTTCTACCAGTTCTGACTGGGCGTGTTTTTTTTTTTTTATTTTTAATTTTTTTATCCCATGCACATCTTCAGTTCCCATGAGCAGCATTTTTAGATTTAGTTGTTGTTTTTGGTAAATTGTCCTTGATAACGGTGCTTGTGGCTTCTGTCCTGTGGACACAAGGTATGAAATGTGGGCTGTCAACCAAATAAATCATTTGAATTAGGCAATCACACAATTCGGTGAATTAATTGCATTTTTTTTCATAATCAAAATCATGTCATTTTGAAATTTGCGGGGCATGAATTCAGTGTATAGACATAAAATTTATTTCAGGTCAGTCAGTCTTTTTCAATATGTGTATTTTGATAAGGATATATTTGTGTTATACTGTGTAGCCCTAATGGGCCTCCTGAGGTTAAAATGATTCTCATTTGAAATCTTAATAAGAAAGAATGTCCTAAATATTTATGAAAAGCTCCTGAAAAAGCATTGCGGCTGCTCTTTTCTAGGGTCATGTGATCTTCATGTTTTTAAATTTGGGACAAGTCTTACATCAGATATTCTTACTGATGCAATCTGAGCAGTTGGGGGTTAAAGGTTTTGTTTACGGACCACAGTGGTGACCCATCAGCAGTGGGATTCAAGCCTACAAGATATCGGTTACAAATGGTCTTCCAGGCATGGGAGGAATGCAGATTTTTGTATTTCAGCGATGCCAAGCCATCATTGCTGTGGACTTTTGCCTAAGCAGCATGTCAGTGAGTGGGGCTACTTGCCTCAAGTCTTAGTCAATACACCCTGTGTGACCTGAAAGAGAACGAAAAGTGAAAACACATTTCCTCACATGCCTAAATTTTTACGAAAATGTTGATACTGTTGCACATTGAACTGGTAGCAACCGTGTCTGTGTGCTGATGCCGGTACAATAAGAGTGTATTTATGTCCCGTTAAATGTCATTAAAGCTTCCTCCTTTTTCCTGCATTACGCTGCTGAGTGCCTCTGTAATGATACAGCAGCTCGTGCCTACACGGGTACTTTCCTCGTCTCACCTTCATCCTCCATTTGCTTGTCGTCAAGGGTCAAAAGAGTTTCTGCTTCACTCCATGTGGGTGTGCAGCGCATTGTGTCTTATGCAGAATAGAGAAAGCACAGCTTGATTGTAACATACAGAGTACAATTAGTGAAAGAATCTGAATAATATTCTGTGAGTAGATTTCATATATGGATTGTCCGACATTGCAGACCCTTTTCATGGTTTCTTTTAAAAAATATTTTTATCCATAAAAACTTGAGGGTGACTAGAAGGGATGCTTTAAAGGCTGGGCAACCTGTTTCAGTGACTGAGTTCTTTCGGTCACATACCACGGATGCTGCCCTACCTGTCTGAGAAGACTTCCGCGAGTATTTTCACTTGCTAACAATGATAACAATGTATCTTCGACTGACTCCCCCATATCATCACTCGTGTGTTTCTTTGATTACCACTAACCCGGAGACTGTGTTCACAGCATGCCTATTAAAACCTTTCACATGATGATAGCTTCAGTGGACTGACTCACTGTCTGTTGTCTTTTGTATAAAGAGGCCGTGTGAATGAATGAAACCTCAACAAACATGTAGTGTGTTGTTTGTTTGAGCAGTGTTTTTTGATAAATATCAGGACTTTAGACAAACTGCTTCAGGCGAGTTGTTCAATGGCAACATTGTCATGTAACTATATTAATGTAGCATAAAAATGATTCACAAGCTTTTACATATATATATTTTTTAAAGGTGGCATCTATGCAAGTACTGCTCATTTCATAATTTGTCTTCTATCCATCTTCTAAACCACTGTTTCCTACTGTTGGTGGATACACACTTTGCAATTTCGTCCATTTCAGATAAAAGATAAACCAGAGTATGTCAAACATATCTACACAGGAATAAGATGTGAACTTCACACAGAAAGGCCCACAAGCCCAGGATTGAACAGGAGATATCCTCGCTTGGATGCGCGTACAAGCCACTACATCACAGTGCGTGCCTTTCCTCATAGCACGACCAGCGGATTAAAATCTTACTCTGTCCTTTGTCTTATGAGAAAAGAACTCTGTAAACTATAATAGGATGATAGGATTATGATGATGAGCACGGTAAACTTTACACTTAATAAACATCTTTATCATTATAATAGTGAGCAGGTTAGCTGTCTATATGTTTATATATCCAAACAACAGTGTGCTGAAAAGCAACTTCAGGCAGGTTTTTCCTTAGATATGGACTCTTTTTTTATTCATTGTAATTTCTATTATTTGCATAAAAAATAAATCTGCTTGTGAAAAAGCTTTGATGTTTGATTACTCATCCTGCAAATTTCATTTACTTAGATATTTCAGGAAAATCTGAATCTGTGTAGAGTTTCATGTATGTTGACTCAGCAGTCTGTTTTTAGTAACCTCTTTACATTTTCTCACTGTGTTGCTTATTTGTGAGCCAACTTGCACGAGACTGACTCTTTACAAATACCCAAACCTAGTCAGAGTCAACTTTCATTTATACCCTTCAGAAAATTTGTTCTGTGAAAATTCTCGGACATGTGGTTTAACATATTTGAAATCTGCAGCTGCTTTGCGCTACACAACCGCCTCAAAACAAACCGCGACACATGGAGGTGGTTGTGACACAAGAGACGTGAAATGGAAGCTGTTTAGCCGGAAGGATTGGCGTGTCATGGTCATTGGTTAAAAAGTTTGAAAGCTTTTCAGTCTAGTCTTCAGGACTGTTTTTTTTCGGTCCCTCCCATGCGAGGTCAAGAGGATTACATAGGCTGGATTTTGATTGATGGGACTTTTTGACTCTACTCAGAATGTGAGGATATTCCAGGCACATTGGCGTAACGAGTCGTCGAAGGGTGAACCAGATGTTCTCAGGACAATCATTCAAGCTTGTGACAAGGTGCTAAATTAAAGTGCTTTGCACTGTCCTTCAGCTGGTTGCATTCCAAAAGTTTAGAAATCTCTTGGATGTAAGTTAATAACTGTTTAATTCAAAAAAATGTCCAAATGATTTAGTTCAAATCTCCAAGAAAACAAGCAGTTTCATTTTAGTCGTATTACAGGAATAACGTTCCTTCAGCCGTCCGTGTCGCCTGCTCGGAAATGAAGGATGTCACCTGAGTGGCACAGATTATGTGGCCTGCAGTTGCAGGGGCAGCAGCGTGGTTTAGGGTTATGGCTATTTATAGCCATGCACATGTGTTGTGCTGAGGTCTTCAAATAAGTGTCTCAGGCAGTCTGTTTGAACGCTGCAGTGGACACTTGGTTTGGTAGACCGGGGTCAGACTTCATAACCAGTCCATACATGCCACAGAACTGCGTGTTCACCAACAAATCTGCTCCTATTTTCACATATTCTGCATTTGGATGGAGAAGACTGACTTCATTACTACCAGTTTAACTTCCTGTCTGAATAAGGCTTTATTGTCTGTTCTTTCCAGACTGTGCCAAAGATTATAATGCCACCAAGTTCAACTGTAACATGAGAAAGTAGTGGTTAGTCAGGCTTTATGCATAATCCTTCAAACGGCAGCCTATTAAAGTCACAGGTCACAGACTGTTGGGTAACATATTTTACACTGTTCTCAGACCTTTAGTGTATGCAAATTTTCAAACCGCTTAATTTTAAAATGTGTTTTCGAAACATCTGAAGCATTGCACGGTTTTATTTTGCAGTTGCATGCTATGTTGGTTGAGTTAGTTATTATAAGCTTAAAAAAGTATGTTAATTGAAATAAACATGTGTTGTCATCATGTGAGAGGTAATCTAATTACTAATGTGTCAAAAACCTTGTCATTCATTCACCTTGAATAGTTCGTCTCAGCACTTTGCTGTAGTGACTGGATCTCTGTTCAGTTCATTTAAAACAATCGCTTTATAGATTTTACTCACACTCTAAAAAATTGTTGCTAGATTTAATCCTAAAAGTTCTTTTTGTTTTTTTTCCAAAATGTCATTCAACTTTCACAATGTCATAAGCATGTTTTGCTTCACTGGTGATACTGAAAGTAGAGGTCAATGTTGTTTCATGAGCAATGTATTCGTGAAACAACCCTAATATGTACCGATATGGTTAAATAGGATGGGAAAAATGCAGAGAAGGAATTTCCCCAAGGAGATTAACAAAGTATGCAATGCATGCATTCTTTCTTTCTTAAATAATGAGCATTTTTTTAAATTCATTATTACAGTAATGAGGGAGAAACATGTGAATCTCATCAGCCCTAGATAGGTTTTGGTCTATATTGCTCCCATATTAATACCAAAAGCACTTATATTTATTAATTTCAAGCTTTTTTTTTTTTTTTTTTTTTTTAGTTCTCAGCTACAGTACTTCTTATTCTCGTTTGCTCCTCAAGAGGGCACCATATTGTTAAACTGATATGGACACAGGTACAGACGTTACTTTTTCTCATACCTCTTTCTCCTCTGCTCCCTCCTTCTGTTTGAGCTTTCACAGCCTGCAGGGCATAAATTATACTGTCTTTGCTACAATACCTGACTGACTTCAATGTGAATAAATACATTTCTCTGTAATCGCCACTCTTGTGTGAAGTACAGTAACTTGCACTGGCCATGTTTGATAGCTGTTAGATAAACTCATTTCCAGCTCCTGACCTTTGATCCGAGCTGGAGAGTTTCCTGGAATACTTGCCCAGCCAGTCTATATTAATGAGCTTTTCAGGAGGGCTTTATATATTCTGTAGTGATGAGCTTAGACATAGGAATTACACGTCAAATTGGTGTCCTGCTGCAGGGTGCTCTGCTTTATTTGATAGGGAATCAGCTGCGCACTGGAATCACAGTTATATATTGAATCTTTTTTGTGGCTGGTTTCTTAATCCATTTTCATTTCACTGCACATCTTCAGTGTCATTGGCTCATTTCGTCAGCCTGATGCCGTCCCGACTTTAAGCTTTACGTTGGGCTTTGATGAGCACATTATAACACAAAATCACATCAACCCATATTCCAGTTCTCTCATGCTTTTACTCAAACTCTATTTTTAGATGAACTAAATGCACAAATCTGCTGAGAATACAGTCGAAGGGCTCTTGAGACCCCCCTCTTGATCCTTGAAATTCATATGTTAGCCTTCATGAATATAATTATCTAAGAAAAATCCACATTGTTTGTTCGATTTAAATGCAAAGAATATATTATTATTGACAGCTGAGTAATGTTGTTTTGTCTGTGACAGAGTGATATGCTTCTCCAGAAAATAATACTTAGAAGATTTGACTTCAACACACTGATGATGATGAAGTGTATTGCAAAGAGTTGTAGTTTCAATATTATATGCTGGGACGAGTTCACACTAATTTTCTTTTATATAACTGTAATAATATACATAAAAAATAAAAGACAAAAGCTAAATTCCATTAAAAACCGAATCGCTTCATGCAAGGATTGTCTATCCTTTTTGAAATTGTATCATGTTGCATGATGAATGGTGTTGACTCCTATAAGCCTGATGTATTTCTTCTGGTGTGAACATTTCTGGTTGTTGGCAGCTGCACAAAAAAAACATGATTATCTGGAAACTTATGTACCTTTTGAAAATGAAAATACCTCTCTGGCATGTTTATATTGCTCTAGATGTCTCTGATAAGACATTTGCAAAGATGAATTGATGCATGCTGCCGTCAGATACGATGATAAATCGCGTCTGAAACAAAACTAGTTCCACCCAACAAGTTTCAAGCATCCTTAAATTTCCCAGCAAGGAACTTTTCACTTTTTCTTTCAAAACTTTGTAGGTTGTTTAATGGCTGCTGTAAGATAAACACTAAACCGCATGGAAACTCAAATTAGCAAGTAAGTCATGGAAAGCCTGACAGGACTCGTTCTGGATGCTTTGATGAGAGAGGGAGTCACTGCTGCCCCAGAGGCTCGCAGGCAGGCAAAAGAAGAGGGAGACTCTCTGCTTCCTCAGTTGCTTTTTCACATCTGTCTACCTGAAACGCTGCGCTTGACAGCACTCAGGAGGGAGTGTGCAGGATGAAGAACCTACTGAGGACCGAGAGGGATTATAGGGCTCACCTGGCAACTCTTATGTGCTGCATGGGTCAGTATTGTAACTTCTTGTCATTTCCTCACAAGAATTAGCCATGCCTGTACTTGCTTAATGCTATTATAAAATGTCCTTGAGCTAAACTTATTGAGTAATCTGTTTCAGGTGGGTAAAGGCAGCAGGTTGTCTCTACTCCTTGTGGTCAGCATTTTTTTTTTTTACTAAATACTTCTCTCCCAATGTGTAGTTAGTGTCAGGAGTGAAACAAACGTGGCCTGGCTGATGAACGTTGTTGTGATTGTTGATCTTATTGAGTGCGCACATGAGGTTTCTTGTGCTTGGTGAACGATATTTAGAGGAGTTGTGTCTGGCAGGCGTGGAGGCGTGGAAGCAGTGAAATGAGTCACAGAGGAGGTGACTGGACTGGATCCCGCTCTGCTCTGATGCTGAATAGACGCCATTCTTAAAGAAAAGTACGCCAGTTTTAAAAAGTGCTCAGAAAAACAAATAAATCTAGTGTTGTTTCTCCCTCGCTCTTCATGAAATGCGAAGTTTTTCTTTCCGTTTCACTTTTCTTTTTAGCTGTTGCTGCATGCAGCTGGATTCACTCATGCCACTGGCCACTGGAAATATGGTTGCTATGGTGATGCAACCACCAAAAAAAACCTGATAAAGCAGTAAAGAGCATGTATGAGGGAGGGATTTCATTGTGGTCTCAAAGTAATAACAGACTTCCTTTTAGGCACTGGAATACATTTGAGTCTTACGTCTTAAGTCTTACGCTTTCCTGACACACCTTTCAGTTAAAGGTCACATCCTAAAATATCAGCGCACATCGACAGCCACAAATATTGTCACATTAACAATCCTGATGAAATTCTTCATCCCCATTCAGAATGAGTTGTTTTTTTCACAAGGGAATGTTTATTCTTTTGCTTTTTTTTTCAATACTAGATCTTAACCCATGTCTAGTTTAAAATTATTGTATTTCTTTATTCTAGTTTTTCCATCTATGTGCTTCACTTCAGCATTTTTTTTCTTACAGCTTTTTACTTTTACCCTTACATTATTACATAAGAATATGTATGTTTCACTTGCATTTGTCAAAACACAGGTCCACTTTGGTTTTATGAATGAATGAATGAATGAGCAGCTTGCTGATGGCTGGTATCACAATTTTTCATGCTGTCTGTTCTGTTTAGCTCCGGCTTCAAACCTGCAAGACTCTACAAATAGAAAATGGCATAGCGCTTGCTAGTTTTTTCAAAATTCAGAGTGATTGATTTTCTCTTGTTGTTACTGGATGTTTTTGCAGTGAAAGATTCTCCGTTAGTCTTAAACTTCGTGCGCTACGTATGCTTGGGAATGAATGAAAACATAAGTTTATATAAGGGGCTGCACGTTCTTTCTTTTAGCTCTCTGGCTTGCTCCCACTGTACAAAGACAAAGTGTTTGCCTTGTGGTGGGACAGTGAGGATGGGCTCCAGTGTGACACTTGTCTGGACGATGGATGGATGAGTGGATTTATTCTTTAAAAAACAAGACAATAACCCATACAACAGATGATCCGTTTTTTGTATGCATCGTTTCATTTTCACAAAGCTTTTTCAAGGCTCCTTTTGAATGTGATGTGTTTGAGAACTCGTAGCCGCATGGCTAAAAGTGAACCAGAAACCACTGACCTCAGAGCAGCACTACATCCTCATCCATGGTCTTATTGAAAAGAAATCCTATTGAGTTGATCAAAAGTGGACTGTCCTTCACAGAGACACTTTTCACTCTCACTTGAGTAAACAACCTCAATCAGTGCCCGTTCTTTTATCTTTTTTTTCAGGTGCTAATCTCACCCTATCCCCTGCCTCCTGTACTGTTACACCAATAATCTCAATGTTCTCCTCATTTACATCCATAAATCTCCCAGGATTTCTTCTCCTCCGTCTCGAACATCCTTTGTCCAAAACTTTCACTATTTCTTCTGCAGACATTAAACCACAGTGCTGCATTCTCTAGCTTCATTTTTATGCTGCTCAACCTTGTTAAATCTATATAGATTTAAAAATAAATAAATAAATAAATAAATAAATAAATAAAGCATGTGTGGATTTAGACACTTCTGTCATTTTTATTTTACACTGTAGCAAAAATCCTAACTTTTTGTTTTCTTGTTTCCCAGATGAAAGGGACAGAGTGCAGAAGAAGACATTTACAAAGTGGATTAACCAGCATCTGCTGAAGGTAAGAAACTCTGCTTGATTATTGCCATTCTTTTTTTTCTTTCATCTTTGTTAAATTCTGCATTTAGTTAATAATAAATAAGTGGTTTATGGCTCAGATGCTGGTATTTGAATTTGTATCTTCTATACCTAAATGAAACCAGAGCATTTGTTACAATTCTGGCATTTAAATGTATTAAAAAAACCATTTTCCTGGAATGTCAACAATAAATATTTGGGAAAGTGTTGCCATTTTCTGTGTGCGGTCTCAACAAGTTAACATTCCTCTCAATACACTATTAAAGGTAAAAGTCATTTAGCATGACAAGGGCTGCGGCTCCATTGCACCAACAGGTTTCCATTTGTTGACTCAGGAATCTGAGACACTCACTGGGGTGTTTTATTTGTCGGTGGAATTTAATGAAACAATTAAGCAGATGAGTCCGGGCATGTCTCTGTTGATTTTTGTAAAACAGAAGTGAGTAATGATTTCAGTTATTGTTTCTAATGAGGTTCATGTGTCAGTGATAATTACCACTATTAATGATAATAATAATAATCGTTACTGTTATTGATGGGAAAAAAAATCAACTTTTTCTATTATTCTGGGGTGGTTCAAGGTATCACTTCTTTATTATTGATGTTGAAGTCCAGAAAAACAAAAGTACAGATTTTAAACTTCAGTCATCTGTTTAGTTGTGGACTATATATCAAAATTGATAGCAGAATAAACTATATGTTTGTGCTTTTTTGAAGTAGAAATACTCTACATACGTTTGATGTACTATTTACTACTTTGCCAACAATAAAGCTGATTCTCTCATAGGCATTACTACAGTCTACTGTTCAGTGTTTGGTCTCAGTGTTGCTTTAATTCATCTAGTCTCACTAAAAGAGTGCCTTAACCAGTGTACCTGTGACATTTACAATCTACAGCAGCCTTTATATTTATTTAAAAATACAGCTCATGTCTTGTTGAATTCTTTTATCTTTTTGGGGAGATTATTTCGCAAGCCAACATTGAGCCACCCTAATTTGTTTTGATTGTTTGAAACCCTGGTAGTAAACTCTATATTTTGACTGTGTGATGTGGATATCTTTCATCACACCAGTGACTTGAATAATTAAACTGAACAGCAACAACAAAAACATCAAGAGACAAATATGAGCTATGTTTTATTTATGCATCCATTTAGGACCAAAACCATGTTTTTGCCTCCTGACAAGCATTTATCGCTTATAGAAAATCATTAACTTGATTTCTATTTTTATACTTTTTTATGAAACAGATGAGAGAATATTCTTAAAAAATCTGTCATCTGCAGTGTGAAGAAAATACATAATGTAGCCTCAACACACAGTATATAGGATTTCTATTAAGATTGTGTGAAGCTATTCGTGGCCTGCAGTGGACCGCCCTGCCTGACCCTGATGCCCCTCCTCTACTTTTATGAAACAGGCAGACCAGAGTTACCATGCCCCTGTGAAATATGTGGAATATATCCTCGCACCATTTAACGTTCCTTAATCTTTTCTGCAGTGTCACCATGAATCTGTGGTCCTGAGAGAAAAAATAAATACTGACAAACATTGATGGTGTCAAAGAGGTGAATTGTAAAAGTTTTATTGATTCCTAAATCTTCTGTAGATCTAATTATACTCCCATCAGCTGCCTGTGCACTCTGTCTTAAGGACAACTTTAGCAAACATACAGTAAATATAAGTTATGCATGATATTTTGTGAACAATCTTACAAGCAAGTTAATTTTTATTGGAGTTTCAACCTCACATTTTGCTGTAAAGATGCAGCTTAAAAATACAAGTATGCCCAATTATGATATTTGTTTTTCTTCGTGGACAATGTTATGTCTGCTTGAAGGTATGTTTTATGTTCTTTTTGGTTTTCATTAACCAGTCCAAACCAGTAAGATTTGGTTGCATGCCAACGTTTTCAGGTAAAAAAAAATTCATCACAGCAATTGGAGCTGTAAGGCTTGTACCTTCAGGAAATGCTTGCAATGGCTTGTCCTCACATCTTACACACGATGAACATACAATGTCACATTTTTGGCAGAGAAAGAAGGAAGTGATGCTCATAAAACATGCTATGAAACTGCAGAGATTAAAGCTAACATGTGGATTAATAACGAACAAATCTCCCCTCTGTGGTAGTTTGAATTTGTATTAACGGTTTAACCGGAGCCATATAAACATTTTCCTCCAACCGCATGCATTCATTGTCATGTCCGCTTCAGCAGACTTCACACGTGGTTCATGAAAAATCGGAGGTGCTGAGTAATTGTCGGGGATATGCTGTGTTGACCCAATAACATCAGGGTGCAGGTCTATTTTGGCTGCGCACAGCTGTGGCGGCTATCTGGGATTACAGTGCTGAAAGCCTTGTGTGAAAGCAGGTCAGTGGGCAGCGGGGTGATTTCAGAGGCGTGGTATTTAGGACAGGAAGGAGAGACGGGCATGTTTAAAGGTGAACACTTTGGACCGAGGCCGTTCAAGTGTTTGGACGAGGTGTCATGCTGATGTCCTGCTTAAGCTTCACTGGTCACAATGTTTTATACTCCATTTACTTCACTTTAGAAGCAGTGGAAAATCCACATATTTCTGAAACTGATCACGAACAGAATAATGGATAATAATATGAATAATAATGAATAATAATTCTTTCTTTGTTTCTTTCTTTGTTTCTTTGTTTCTTTCTTTGTTTCTTTGTTTCTTTCTTTCTTTCTTTCTTTCTTTCTTTCTTTCTTTCTTTCTTTCTTTCTTTCTTTCTCTCTTCCTTTCTTTTTTTACTGTATTTTCTTCATTATATATACAAATTACACTACATTATAGTGTATATAATTATACTGCATTATATCATAGCAAATGGTAACCATTATTGATAACAAAACTATTGAAGTTCATAAATTTAAGTGGTTAAATTCTATAATTCATGGTAGAATGCCAAGACCCCCCGATTTAATGCAATATAATACAATATTTGCTTTTAAGTAAAGTTAATTTACTATCGGACTCAAAACTATGATACAAGTTGAATCATGACCTGTGTCATAATGAATGATGAAGCAATATTTCTAATGTGTGTGCACATAGGTGTATGTGAACACACCACTACTACTACCAAAAATAAAATATCTGTACCTTCCACCTCTGCACACACCACAGATCATTTTTATGTCCGCCAAGGACGTAATAAAATCATCAACGTATATTTGTTTGTTTGTCGGTATGTCTCTTTTTCATTTGGTTTCTTCCTGTAATTGCAGGTACGGAAGCATATAAATGACCTGTATGAAGACTTACGAGATGGACATAACCTGATCTCGCTGTTGGAGGTCTTGTCTGGAGACACATTGGTGAGTTCACGTTTTTCTTTAAATCCCAACTCTTCATGCTCAGAAACAAACATTTACAGTGTTCAGGTAGCTTAGATGCTACTTTTTTTTTGTGTGTGTGTGAAAATTTGTTTTCCTCTTCAGAACATTTAGTTCCTATAAAAATCTTTTAGGATTTTTCATTCATGCTACTTAAGTGAGAATCACAGGATTTGCTTTTGTTTTACATTCAGCAAAGAGTAATTTTTGTGTCATTTTTCCCCATATATTCCGTGACATACATATTGTAGTTGTATTTTCTGGATTAGCTGAGGTGTGAATATGCAAGCAGATGTTAGCAATATGAAAGGAACCAGTACGGAAAGCCTCTCTCCGTGCTTATTTTTGGATTCAGTCAGTGATCGCACAATTTGTTCCACAGTACCGGCAGAGCCACACACACGTCAAAGGAAAGAGGGTGTAATAGTGGAGAGCTTGGTAACTCAATGAATAGAGTCTTTCAGTGAGAAAAAAATGTGAACACATAAGGGTGAGAAGTGGTGAAATGTTGTTGCTGCCTACTGGGATTGTTCGGAAGATCTTGACAGACATCATTAAGTCATTAACGAACTTGTTAACCAGCTTTTTTATGCCACTTATTTCTGCTGAAGGCTGCTGTATAAACAAACATACAGTGAGATATAGGTCAAGTCATTACATATCTGAGAGCAGAGTATGTGCATCATTAAATGCTGATGTTTATTAAGAAACAATAACTAGCTGGCATATCTCTTCTCAATAAAGAGTTTTTTTTTTATTATAGTATTAAGAAGCTGTCTTTTCATTTAAAGCTATCTTAACCATTTTAATTTATTTAAAGGTACAATCCTAAGATGTTTGATGAATATATTTTAATATAACATAAATAAAGGTCAGAATAAGACAAAACAAAGTACCGATTTGATCTCTGATCTTTTGCAATGTCCAGCTATTTTACTCAACAATGTCAGCAAGTCAGCCCGAGATGGTTTAGTCTTGCGTGACAAGTTTCCACTCCTCAGTAGATCTACATGATGAGTTAGTATCAACCATTTATGAACTGACATTTCCCCACGATAATCATGTCATTATTAAAACTGTGCGCACTGATACATACCAATATCCACAGCGATGCTAGCTCCCACTATGTATTTGATTTTAATTATGACTTCATAATTGTAGTAAAAAAAATTTTGTCTGGAAATACACAATTCACAACAAAGAGCATTAAAGCTTTGGAATTAAAAATTAAGTGACTACTGACTGCCCAACAGTTATTCCTTCAATGAGCTAAAATAAGATAATCTATTTAGAATAGATTAGATTATACATTCCTTTAATAGTCATGCCAATTTTGCCATCCCAAATGTGCAGCAGCAAAGGAAAAAGGACACAGCAATAAGTCCTGAACTTAAAATGTATGAATGCATGCAAGTATATATGCATGTATATTGGATTGCATTTTAGAACGAATCAATAAAAATAGGATTGATTGATATCCTATTTACAAATCAGATTCATGTACAATCAGATAAAAGTTGAAAGTGTGCGGCCAGTGACAGAACGTGATGTCCTCCGTGTCACTTGTGTTCCATGTCCATGTCGTTGATTACTGATATTTGGTCTATGAGCCGTCCGTATCATTACAGTTTTATTAAGCTGTGATGTCCCTTGAATTGCACTCATCCCTGGGTGACGAATCCCAGTCCACCCCCCCAATTCAGTGTGACTAACATCCATCCTCTGAGTGGAATTCTATTTTCTGTTTACATCCCACTTTCCTCCTCTTCTGTTCTCTGCTCTCTGATCATTTTTTGTCCATTGTCTTAACTTTCTTTGATTTGGCCGCTGTGTGTGTTTCCGTGTGTTCCTTTTCTCCCTCCATATGTTGCCTTTTCGCTGATAAGCCAAGGGAGCGTGATTTTCTGAAGACTTTGCGGTTGGTGAGTGGGACAGAAGCATGTGCAGTTGAGCAGCATGGAGACTCGTTGGATGATGATAAGGGGGTACGTGTGGCTCGCACCCCCCCACCTCCTTGTAACAAACTAATTCAGAGCGTGCTGTGCAGTTAACAGACGCGTAGAAGCAATCAAACTGAAGGGTATTCTCCTCTTGTCGTCTTGAATAATTATCTTAGAAAAAAACCCAACTATATTTTTGATTGTAGAATATCTTTACTCTTTCCCTAAATTATCTTGGTCTTTCTTTTTGTGCTAAGCTGTGTTTCCAGCTGAATAAGAAAATGCGACATAAATTTTTCTCGATGCAGAAAAATGTGCACATGATTCAAAGACCCAGGCAGTTCATCCACAAATTTACTTTAATAGAATGAAGACAGCAGCCTGATGAAGAAATGTGACACACTGCCCTCGCAACAGCTTTTAAAAAATATTATAAATCATAACAAAATCAGTCCATGAAGCTTGGGTCTTTATATCTATTTCACTAGCTTTGCGCATCATTGAGTCATCCAGTGAGAGCTTTCCAAATCTATTTGATGAGTTGGACATTTTTTTATTTGCCAGCTTTTAAGTATCTTGCTGCTTTGAATCCTCAAGAAGGTTTCATAAGTGAATGACTCGTACATAATGGAAGATTGGGTTCCATTCAGAGGTTGTTTTTTTTTTCTTTTCTATTGAGATGAACAGGATTCATGTAGATAGTGCAAGTATTTTTCTGCTGCAGCATTGTTGCTTGAATGCATTTTCCATCTCATTACCTCATGCTGTGGCCTTTGATTGTTCACCAGTGTTTCCAATAAGAAACCGTCTATTGCTGCACTCTTTGATATTCACGGTCAAATCTTCAGTTGCACCTCTGGAGAGTAGAGTTTTGTTTTGCAGAACTGATTTGTAGAGGTGGAAAATGTTAAAGGGTAGTAGAACCACAGTATGCACACTTTGAGTGGGAAATCGCCTTCGGTTGTTGTGGGTCCAGATTGTGTGTGTTTTAAGTCTTGACTTCACCAGATCAGTGGGTAAGAACCGTCAAGCATGTTTTGTGTCCTTCACGCTACTAATTAGATTTTTTTTTTAAATTTTATTTTTGTTCCTTGATAATGTCAAGAACATGATTTGCATACGTGGCTCCTCTTCCCTGTTTCTGTCCACAGCCTCGGGAGAGGGGGCGGATGCGCTTCCACAGACTCCAGAATGTACAAATAGCACTGGATTACTTAAAAAGGCGGCAGGTAAGGACCGATTCAAGCATCCTGCCCAATCACACTTTTGATTCAAAACTGAAGTACATTTTAGAGAGTGTCATAAATTCAGCATTGTTTGCTTGAAAGGTTGCACACTTACACAGTAATGAGGAATGTTGACACTTTGACATAAAATGCAACTAATATTAGCCCATAAAATCATCACAATACATGTTTGTAGCTTTATTTGGGGAGTCACGTGAAATTGTGTTACACAAAATGATCTCATCCCCCTTCGGTGTTTAGATAAAGGCAGGCAAAGATACACACACAACTGGGAGGCTGTATGACATCCAACACCGCACACATAGAAGAAGGAGGAAAAAAAAAAAAATCACGGTTCAGTTCAGTTGCTATAAATTGTAATTGCATCATTTGAGGATTGCTAAATACAAATCCCATCAGTGGGATTTCAAAGTGGTTTGATTGCCTCCCCTCCCCCACCGCGCTCAGGAGGAGACGAAACAACACAGCCTGGTTGAGCCGTGGCCAGATGTGACGTAAGGCTTGAGACAAAGGATTCATAGATGGTCCCATGAGTTGTTCTGTTGTTGTAGCCAAAGAACATGCCCCACACATCCATGTAAAACAGTCTGACTATGTAAATGTCACCCAATCTCTCCCTTTAGCTGACTGATTAAAGTTATTCCAGATGATTGCTTCCACAGAGGAAGATTGCATTATTAACTGCGGCATTAAACCAAGATTGTGCACTCTGCTATCTGTTATTAAAAATACATAATTCCTGACACTGATATGCTGTTGATGAAACGGTACTTACAGGTTTATAACATTTAATTGGTTGAAAACTACTACTTAAGGTTCACCTCAGTCCCACACAGTGATTACAATATTCACCAGAAAAACATGACAATACTGCCACCCTGTGGTGTAGGTGATATGGCAGGCATCAGCCCAAAAGGATTAAACAAATACACACTCATATTTTGTTGTTTTTCTAAGTTCGTTTAATGAGGAGGTTAAAATGACAGTTAATGGTAAATGTACATAATTAAAACCAGTCACATGCCAGAAAAGTATAATGATGTTATTCAGTTGAGTTCTTTAAACTCTGCAAAATATTGTAATTTCGCATACATTGATCTTGTGTTTTCTGTCATCAGGTCAAACTTGTAAATATCAGAAACGACGACATCACAGATGGAAACCCAAAACTGACCCTGGGATTAATCTGGACCATCATTCTGCACTTTCAGGTCAGTTTTGACTTCTATTCAAGCAACAATGGGGAATACTTTTATTAAGAAAAAAAAATTTATGTGTGTATGTATGTATGTGTGTGTGTGTGTGTGTGTGTGTGTAACTTTATTGGGTGAATTTTATTTTGCAGCAGACGGTGCATCTCAATTTTGATTCTATTTTATTTAATTAATAAACAAAAAAAAATCTTGGATTACACAAGACTGATCATTGTTCTATATTGTTCTGTATATTTCAGTGTGATGAGGCTTCATTGACCTGCTTTACTTTGTTTCATGTTGATGCAAATAGTTAGATTTTAACTGCTTTAGAAGCATTTTTTGGTCTGTGTAATTTCACAGCGATATTTGGTCTTTTTTTTACTTCAGAAAGTAGTATTTGCATTGCTATGTGATGTTTACTTACTGCCCATGTTAGTAAAACTATGCATTGATATCCACCTCAGTTCTGGATTGAAGGTTTTTTTTAAGATGCTTTAAACTGAGCCTTCCTTCAAATGCACTTAAAATGTTCTCTAAAGCAAATATCTAGCAATTTATTGCTGTTACATAAATCTTGTTAAGTGGCTGAGTGTTGTGCATGCCTGGACTATTCAGGTGTTCAGTAAATTTTGACTGACTCCTTGCAGTTTTTTTTTTTTTTTTGCTTTATCTCCTCTTCTTTTCTCTTAACTGCATTTATTTGGATTATAAATGTCTTTGACACATGCACCATGTCAGTCAGAGACGAGAATATTAGCCCACGTCTTTCAAAGTTATGGCTTTGAGTGAGGTGGTTGTGCATCAGCTGATTAGTTCACGCATGCATTTGTGTGACTAATGCACTGAGAGGATGAATTGAGAGTAGCAGCTAATATAGTTCCACCCGGATTCAAACTTGCTGACGGGTAGCGTCTGTGGCGATGCCAACACCTGCTGCTGTCAGTCTCACGCAAGCCCTACAGCAGTTGATCCAAAAGTGAAGGACCTGTTTCTTCTTGATTTGGAAGGTCACCAGTGCATTTAAAGGGGAAAAGCTTAAGCTTCACTCATATAATACGCCTCTGGCTTTATTAAATAACCAGCCCTAACAGCACACTGACACGCATGAACTGAATGTTACATGCCTTTATATGATTGATGGTGTCAGAAGTGATCAGAAACAGTTTTAAGGACAAGGGTTGTTTTTGGGAGGCATTGTAAGCACGGTTTTCTGACAGCTTCAAGCTGTATTTTTATGTATGTTATACAAACGTTTAACCCCAAATTTCTACCATGTAATTACGTGGGCTTTTGCTGTGGTGATTCAGATATTGTGCATTTTTTAATCATGTTCTGGCAGACAAATGTGGATTTCGTTGCACAATGCAGGATGTCTCATGTTCATTATGTTCTGTGTTTTTATACCGGAGAAAACCAGGGTATGATATTTCTTTCACAGTGACATCATGTTGATATGCTTTTCTCAGGTGTTTCAGGTCTTGTTTGCTTGTTTCGGCCTGATGAGGCCATCGGTGAAGGGGTTCTGTGTTTTTGGTTTGTTATTCAAAAAGTAATTGTTGTGCTTTATTTGTTATTACAAAGTAGTTACACTTTCCTTTACCCAGTTGATCCCTGATGAAGTACTCTACCTGTTGCTTCAGGTATGCATTACTATGCATCATCTCCTCTTAAGCTTGTATTGCCGCTCTTAAAGCGACGTCACATGGATTAGTTTTAATGTTATGGCTTAAGGATGGTCAACAAACAGGGAATGATCGTGATTGTGTGGGCATAGTGTAGATATCCCGGTTGTCACAGTGAATGACTAATATTACTAATGGAAAGCTTAATTTTTCCTATTTTTTAATGTATTAAACATATTCTAGGTATTTTAAATGGTGTGTTAGTTTTGGTTATGAAAAATACACATCCTTTCAGTGGCACCAAAAGGAACGAAAGGTTTGTAGCAAACAATATCATAGTAAGTTTGATCATTTTGATAAAGCCAATAAGATAATAATTTGCTAATAGTGTAATAATGTATTTGACAGTTTTTTGGTTGGTTATTACACAATTGAAGTAACATTTTTTAAAAAATCATTTAAAAATGGAATAACTGTAGCCAATAATGCCATTATGGCACTGGCTTTAAAATTAATAAAATTATTGTGTTATTACATTTTGAGTTGGTACCAACCAAATATGCTCATCAGAATTGATGTTTATTCCTAGACTTGAATGAATGTTCTACCTACATGAGGAAAACCAACCCACTGTAGTTTGCACTGTATTTCCTGTACTGTGACATCCCAAGTAACTTTGGTGGGGTTCGTACCCTGTAAACAAACAGTAGCACAGTTATTTTTAGTGGCGCTGTGTGGTGGTTTTATTTTTACACTTTTACATGCCACATATACTTTTTTTTTTGCCTTGTAATACTATTAAAGTCCACTTCGTTTGGCTCTCATGGATCACATAATTGTTCTAATGGTTTTATATGGTGAATCACTTCCTGGTCTGAGCATTAGCCCCCTTGTGAACTGCAGCGGTGGTGATTTGCCCAGATAATGGTGTTTGCTTAAACCAGTGGACTTAAGCTCCACCTCTGGCTCGGCCATTGTATGCAGCTCGATTAATGGACAAAGTGAAAGCACTTTGCTGCTCGGCTTGGATTTGCCTCAGCTTCAGCTGCCCTGTTCTGCTTTTCAAAGCCTCTGTGACTGGCTGGGACTCTGCCTGGTTCATGCAACCAAACATGCTGAGCCAAAACAAATTCCCACAGCATAATAGGCGGCCTTCAAGAGGCAGCTACTTGCAGTTTTAAGCTGCTTTCCTTTCGTCTACCCCTCAGATACAGTACGACCGGGTTACACAAGCATTAGGAAAAGGATAGAAGGCACCGTGACGTGCATGTTTATGTCTTGACTAAGCAAATCAAAAACAGGTTTGCCCACAGGTCTTCCTTCCGTTGTTGCTCAGCTGAGAGCTGTGAGCACGTGGGCCATGTCTGCGTATGCCTTTATGGTGTTTCAACTGGATTAGCAAAGCCAGAGAAATGTTCCAAAGGTCAGAAAAGATTCCTGTGTCAGAGGGGAGACCAGAGAGAGAGCGAGAGAGAGAGAGAGAGAGAGAGGGAGAGAGCGCGCGCGCGAGTGAGTGAGAACTACAGTGTGAGGGAGTGAGGGAAAAAGCCTGACCGGTTCTTAGCAGTGAGTCAACAAAAGTAAGAAGTCGACTCCTGTCAAAGTGGAACGAGTTGTTTGGCTGCTGAGCTGCGACTGCTTCTTGTGTGATACAAGAGGTGTCAAAATGGCTTTCTGCCAGTGGGATCGTGCTTTTTCAGATCGCATGGAGCGCACCGGATACTTTGCCTGAGAACAGTTCACAGCTGGGAGTTCAGCATTGTCGATGGATAATACTTCATATCACTGACAGCCATGGGAAACATCTGTGGGTGTGTTCGGGTCCCTAAAGAGGAATGCTACGTTGACCCTAAGAAAGCCCCTTTAAAGCCTGAATCCAAAGAGATTAAGGGTCGTCGATATTTCCAGAGAAAAAAGAGAAAAACAGAAAATTTAGAACCGGAGGGATCTGTGTGGAGCCCTGGAAATGAAGCCATTGGAAGCAAGGCCATCTACAGCAGTGAAAACCTTCAAAACATCCCAAATAGTACTGCCGAGGAAAGCCAAACAGAGCTGGATGAAGCATTGGTGGTGGAGAAACAGCTATCCAGGCAGGGCAGCATCAGCAAAGGTGTTTTTGTTGGAGAAGTCCCTGTTTTGATCCTCAATGATCCTTGTGATGAACTTCCTGTTTCAAGGCTGCGGTACAAGGTGAGAAGGTTTTCCACTGAGCAGGAAGACGGCTACAACAGCAGGTCTGCTGTGGAGGGAAAGTTGCGTGGCATTAGCACAACGTCCAGAGGTGTCTCGGCAAAGGATGGCCTGCTGGTGAAGAAGCTGCTTCAGCGCCAGCTGAGGAGGGCCGTTAGCTTCGGAGCAGTGGAGCACATGTTACAGACTCTGAGGGGTAACGATAAACCTGGAACCGAGGAAACGTTTGCCAAGATTATATGGGGATCTCAAACGCACAGACGGAGGAGACGGAGAGCCAACACCTGCTCTGGTCACGTAGACTCCACGCCAGCTCGTGCCACATGTATTTCCACACAACATGAGGTAAACCAAGGTTGTGCTGTTTATAGCCCTAATAAAGGTGACACATATTAGATTGGCATATAAAGTAGGCTGTGGTTTCCAGACAAAAAATGAATGCTAAATTGAATTGTGTGCTAAAAACATATACGGTCTTTATTTATACATGGTCATCTAAAATTATCTAAATCGGTTTTTACAAATATAGTTGAAAACCCTCATTAGACAGTGTTTGTATTATATTATTTATTAATCATATTTGACACAAATTTTCATCTTCAACAATTTATGGCTATTATTGAATTGAATGGAGGCTGAAAGGCATTTCATGTCCAAGTTTTGTTCTTCTACAGATATACTCCTTACAGCTATACCTTCAATTGTTTGGGTGAATGTGGCTTCGGATTTCTTTTTCCAGTTCATATTGTATTCAGTATTTATGAACATGATCTACATCAACACAACTCTTGAATGCATGGATGATAGACACACTGCTGCTGTGCTTGGTTTGTTGTCCAGCCTTCATAATGTCATCAAAACAGTTTACAGAGGAAGTTTGCAGAAACTGTAGTCGTTCTGTACAGAAACTTTTGGCGAAAGATTGTCTATATTATGTCTTGGTTCAGTTCAATTACATTGCTGCTCATGCCTTAATTCTGTGTTTACAGCTGTGTGGACTAAAAGCTCCATGTTTATCTTATGTTGTTGACTGAAGGCTTATGAGACTCTTGTGGATGTGTTGATGTATGAGGCTGACTTGGTGGTGTAGTGGTTACTAGTGTCACATGGCGAAAAAGTTCTGGTTTGATGGGAGCAACACTGCTTTTGTGTGTGTGTGTGGTGTTTGTATCTTTTCACTGTGGACATTATCTGTGGGTACACCAGCTTAGTTCCACAATCCTAAAACATAGATTTCATATTACAAATTAACTCTAAATGGGCTGAAGATGAGTTTCTGTTTCTGTTTCTGTGTGTTATCCCTGAACTGCTGGTCTAGGACTTAATCTGCATTTTCGCAAATATCAGCTTTTGTGTCAGCCTTCAGCTCCCGTTGTATTTAATCTGAATGAGTGTTAAGAAACTGATAAGAAAAGTCATGCTCTATCTTTCCTGGATGACTTTTTTTATTCTTGTGTAATCTGAAAGAGTTGCATGGCTGATGATTTCGAATGTCCCACTTTTTCAAATTCTAAAACTGATTAAAGTAAAAAAATGTATTGTCAAAATGAGCTCAAGGTGGGGGTTTTTTGTTTAAAATGATCTAACACTTGTTCTTTACATTATTTAAATTGCCTGAAAGTGAAAAAAGTTTAGAATTAGTATTGCTGTATTTTTTTGTATGTAATGTTTAGACTGCTGCCAGCTGACTGTCTGGGTTGTGGCTCTGTTTGTTTTACATCATTGATCTCAGCTGTAAAACATCAGGGCAAGATATTATCTAACTCTGTTTGACATCGCTGTAATACTGTTGACATTTTGCATGTGTGAACAAAGAGATAAATGAACCTCGTGAGGACACTTTGAAATTTTCAGATGTGAAGTCTCGCTTAAACCAGAATTGTTACGCATCCCGTGTAATTGGGATCTTATTAAACTTGTGAGATGAATTGGGAATCTTGACTTGCTCGTGTGTGTGACTGTTTTTCCTGTGATCTACTGTTGACCTGATCAGTGTTTACTCTGCCTTCCCTCATTATTGGGTGACGTTCGCTCTGGAGCCCCGCAATCCTCAGCAGTTTAAAGATAGATGGATCAGTAAAGATTGATGTAGGTGCTGTATCATGCAATGTTTATGTTTACGTCGTCGCTGACGCTCACCTTTGGGTTTGTCTCGTGTCACATGAATGTAGCCGAAGTAGGTTTAAATGAATGAATGCATAATCACCACTTCACAGCGGAGGTTGTGCAGAAGAGGGTGTGAGTGTATTGTTTGTTGACCATATTTCCAAGTCCTGCATCTTGCCTCATGTTGCCATGTCTGTCACATGTTTGTAAATGTTTTAAAATAAACCTGGACCCTCCTGGAAAGAGTTTTATGATTGAAAGAATAATTATGTAGTTGTGTGATGCGTTATAGTTTAAAGGGTAACCAATGCTTATCGGCAGAATAAGGGTTTAGTTTTAAATTAAATCTTTTAGTCAGGTTTAGAATTGATGAGCATGAAATTATATTTAACCATGTTACATTCTATCTGTCCCTCTCCCTTTTTCTATTTCTTTTTCTGTTGGTTTGTGACAGATCTCGGAGATCCATGTAACAGGGGAGTCCGAGGACATGACGGCAAAGGAGAGACTGCTGCTCTGGTCCAAGCAGATAACAGACGGCTACGTGGGCGTGCGGTGTGATAACTTCACAACATCGTGGCGGGATGGAAGGCTATTTAATGCCATCATTCATAAATACAGGTACTAAACCAAACACATATTCTTTAATTAAACAGAATCAATAAAATTACAGTATTGTTTTTGAATTCAGATTGTTTTTACCATTCCCTGAAGAACACATTCCTTGTTTTCCACTATTGTATCTTATCAGCCTGTTCTGACTTTATTGGTGTTGTCATACAGACCTCATGAGCCCTTTTGTCTTTTCCTTTTGTGCTGCAGACCAGATATGGTGGACATGAGCCGTGTGTCGGCACAAACCAACAGATCAAACTTAGAACAAGCGTTTGGTGTAGCCGAGCAGCTGGGAGTGGCCAGGCTGCTGGACCCTGAAGGCGAGGACCTCACACTTTCATTCAAATAGTTCAACTTTGTGAAGTTTTTACCACGTCTGAGCTATAAATCATTTACATTGAAGCTTTAGTCTTGTCTTGAGGTATAATTCCTCAGAGTATAGACCACAGACGTATATTGCGGTCATGAGCTTTTGTTTTGTTTTTTCTCTCTCCATTAGATGTTGATGTTCAATCTCCTGATGAAAAGTCGGTGATCACATACGTCTCAACACTGTATGATGCCTTCCCCAGAGTACCCGATGGTGTCGATGGGATTAATCCTAACGTAAGTCCAAAAGTGACTTCTTCTGAAACAAACGAAACTGCTGAGCAGGTACTCATTGCTCCTGCTGCTGCTTTTCCTCTGAACAGGATGTTGATATCAAATGGATCGAGTACCAGAACATGATCAAATACCTCAGCCAGTGGATCAAACACAACGTGGCCATAATGTCAGACAGATCATTCCCAAACAACCCTGTAGAACTCAAGGTAAAGTGTCACACCAAATAAACATAATTATGTAGTTTTTGTTTGTTATTACTATTATTTTTGATGTCTTGCTATTGCTGAGCACCATTTGACAGAATCTGGATTTAATGTCTAAAAGGTGGACGATAATGGCTTTAGATCATCTTAATGTATAATATAATGCCTCTCTGCTGAAATAGAGACTTAAAGTGGTATTGATGGCTATAAAAAGAGAGCTGCAGCATCCATTTGCAATATAAAATCGATATAGTTGAAACAGTGAAGGTGCTTTCATGCAGCTCTTTTAAAGCCTTCCAGATGCTACTCATGATTGCATTGAGATTTTAATTATTCCTAGTGTAAATTACTGTAATATCTTTTTTTTTTTCATACAGGCACTTTATACCCAATATCTCCAGTTCAAAGAACATGAAATCCCAGTGAAAGAAAACGAGAAAACGAAAATCAATAATCTCTATAAGATGCTTGAGGTATGTATGCACATGTAAAAACTAGAGTAGTGCTACGCCGATCACATGTCGATATACTGTCTTATCTTACATGTTGTAGTAACGTATGTGTTGTTGGTGGTGTATCTGACAGATGTGGATTGAGTTTGGGCGCATTCAGTTACCCCCGGGTCATCACCCCAATGATGTCGAGAAGGAATGGGGAAAATTAATCGTCGCTATGCTGGAAAGAGAAAAGAGCCTGAGGCCAGAGATGGAAAGGTATGTGGAGGCGCACATCATGCTAATCCTTGTTTTGACCTGACCCAGTACAATGTGAATAAAAAAATGTAGTCTTTGTAGACTCTGTAAAACAACTAATAATACCCTCATCTTGGACTACATTGAATTTTCTTTCATGTGACAGATTTTCTTTGACATGCATAGCTGATAACAATAAAGGAGCAAACCCACAGCATGACCCAGCATAATATTTTCCAAGGCTGGTTTAGGTGGAGTCTTAATGTGTTTACTGAAACCGGACACTGAGAGCCAGTGTGGCTTGTGTGAGTGTGATTTACCCTATTACAATGAAGAGGATGGATGGATGGTACCCCTCCATAGCACATATCCACAGAACATAGATAGACGGATAGATTCAACACAATACAAATGTTTGCACTAAAAATCGACTCTTTCGTGAGATACAGTGAGAAAGCCTATTGATATTGATTATGTTGAGCTTAAAAGACAGCCAATTTTGGGGCAGGAAGCTGATTCACAATCTGGTTCTTCTGCACCGGATGTTAAAAAACCCTTTTCCAGAGGGAGCAGAACAATTCATGATCTGGATGGGTGGGGTCTCTTGTGATGTTAGATGGAAGACTGTGGGGTCCCTATACTATTTCCTGCTGTCCTCAACACTTTCTGTACAGTTTCCCAATCTGAAGCTTTGTAGCCTCAAAGCCAGAAAGATGTATAGCTGATCAATATGGCTCTTTAGTGCTTCTTTAAATAGCAGTGAACACTGAGAGAGGAGGTGAGCTCTTTCTATCCGGTACAGAAAGTGCAGACACAGTATTTCTGGATAACTTGTAAGCTATTGTTTTACATGTGATAATAGTAGTTTTCTCTGGTTTGACGACTGATAAAGTGATATTGGAAGTTATACAGCGTACAAAGAAACTCCTGAAGAATGATGTTGGCGTGTTAGAAAAACATGACTGATGTGACTCTTACACAAACTTCCACACAAGTTTGAACTGTCTCTGTTCTCTTTCCATCAATATTTATTTGCGCTATGTATTGTTGCTTTCTATGGCAACCGAAATGTCCTCTTTTGAGTTTTTCTGTTGACAGAAGTTTAGACAGGCTGATATTTTGATTCCTGCATTGATGTGTCTAAAAACACGTTATATTTACTGCATCAATGCAGGGCGTGGTGCAGATGGGCAGAAACAGCAATTACAGGCATTTGGCAGTGTTTCATACAGTCTCACCTCTCAGAGTTTGGTGCTGTCTCAACCTGTATCTGATATTTGTTCCTCAAGGGCAGCATAGAGTTTCAGGGTGGGATTCTGTTCCTCACCTGGCTGTGACACAATAAATAGGAGCAGGTCTGGAGCCGTCCCATCAGTTGGGGATAAGCATGTCTGCAGTCAGGCTGTCAAAGTTTAGATCGAGACCGGGATGGTGAAGATGGGAAACTGTGGTTGTTTTTTTGAAGCTGGTAATAGCGGTGACAATCTGAAATAAGATGGCTTATTTGAGTGGGATCTCGTCCGTCAGCAACAGTAGCTTCACTAGCTATGGCTCCAATGACGTCCGCCTGAGTGAACCTTTACAAATAAACAGCTCGGTATTTCTCAATAACAACATTGCTTTTGGATCCAGGTGAGATGATGGTGTACTTACTATACTTTTGTGAAGCCTTTTCAACTTTAATTAAGAAAACATAACTTTTTTTTTCAACACTTTTTTAACTCTATTGCTCTGTTTTAAGTCGTGCTCTGTTCTGAATTCCATGGTTTTGTGGCTCGCTCTTAATGTAAAATAGAATTAGCTTGAATATTATACATGAAACAACTAAATGTCTTTTTTTTTTTTCTTTTGAAGGCTTGAGATGTTGCAGCAGATTGCCAACAGGGTGCAACGGGACTGTGTCAATGGCGAGGATAAACTGGCATTGGCAAGAACGGCCCTACAGTCTGTAAGTTAGGTGCAAACTTTATTTTTACTTAGGCCATGATAAATAAGAATATGTATATACTGAGTTTTTTTTTCTTTTCTCTTTCTAAGGATGCAAAACGTTTGGAGTCTGGCATCCAGTTCATTAATGAAGCAGAGATTGCTGGTTACCTGTTGGAGTGTGAGAATATCCTCAGGCAGCAAGTCGTGGACATCCAAATTCTTCTGGATGGGACATTTCCATTTGCAGACCAGCTTGTCCAAAGGTTCAAAGTTAATCCTCTTTCGTATTGAGATTATGTAAATCTCTATAGAGTTTTAGATATGGAGGT